>VWZD01007432.1:43935-57394 GCA_013396695.1 Sakesphorus luctuosus | reverse complement strand
CAGCACCCACATCCCTGACCCACAGCACCCACATCCCTGCCCCTCAGCACCCACATCCCTGACCCACAGCACCCACATCCCTGACCCACAGCACCCACATCCCTGACCCACAGCACCCACATCCCTGACCCACAGCACCCGTCCCTGCCCCTCAGCACCCGTCCCTGCCCCTCAGCAGGAATATTTGTGTTCCTGGAGAACTTTGTCTCAGCTGTTCATTTTTTCATTTGCAAACAGCCTGTAAAATCACTGTAATAATTTTCTATCCTGTTACAAACATTGGAGAATAAAACAATTAAAAGAAGAGGTCGGTGCCTTGTAGTGCAAAAAGAAAAAAAATCTGGATTGCCAGGAGTGGAAAAGGCTGTTCTGTGCTGCACTTTGGAAAATAAAACTAGTCTAAACTGGAAATATAACCTGTTTATTTTAGTACTACAACAAAGAAAAATAATCTCTATTTGTGGTTAGTTACTGTATTAAAAAAAAAAACCAACACACACAAACCAACATTTGGTCAAGCTGCTGTATACAAAATTAAATTTAAATAGAAATTCAGCCTAACAAGCCCTGGTTCTTCTGGTACTGATGCTGCAAACTGAGCAGCAAGAAAAGGAGGTGAGAACTATTTTTTCAAACCTTGACATCGGCAAAGTTTCATTTTAGAACACGTATTTTTAATATTTAAAGGTAGCAATGAAAATGGTTTTCATTCCCTTCACCTGCCTGTGCTGCAGGAGTTTAAAGGACACGAGCTGGGCTTGCTTGGAGTGCAGAGCTGAGGAGGATCAGAGAAAATGGAAAATCTGCCTGCTTGACCAGCACTGGGACTGGGAAAATAAATATCATTATTGAAATACAGCAACCGGAATTTTGCTGTCAACTTCTACCAAAATAAAAAGGGAAACCCAGATTTTTGTTCCATTCACATGAGATACAAATGAATGCCAAGCTCCATGCTTAGAATGACATCAATATTTTCATTGCTAGTAGAAGAAAGCAGGTTATGAACTATTTTAAGCACATATTGCTAATTCCAAGGAAATTCAGTGAGTGGGAGAAAAAAACCCTTCATATAAGAGAAGATGCTATTTGAAACAATAATGCAATAGTAGCACTTATTAAAATCTATTCTTTCTGTCAAATATTGGGTGTGCAAACATGCACGGGGGGGCTGCGTTAGCCAGGCTGGCACATTCTGGAAATACAGCTGGGAAATCCCACACTGCAGCATTTCAGTGACCAAAAATTCATATCAAAGGAATATTTAAACTTAAAGCAAACATGCATGGAAATGCTGTTAATAATAGGCTGAATAACAGCCTCAACACTTTCCAGTTTTAAAAAATTACTGTGCATTTTCTATTAAAATACATTACATAGAGAGTTCCCACTACAGAATTTATATTTGCTTTTTCATTTTCTTATTAACTCCTGTTTTCTCTGCGCTGGACTTATGAAATACTAATAGTGTAACTCTTAAAAAAATATATAAAGCTGTTCTGTTGATTTTAAAAAATTACTGAAAATACAATTTGTCCTTTTTTCAGCATTTCCAGAGACAATAGAGGGCCAATAGTTGGACAGGATCAAGACAGAGGATGGTTTATCCAGGGACTGTGGCAGCTGGAAAGGGGAAGCAGATACAGTATTGCAGGTTTGGTTCCTAAAACTATATCAAGGCTACTCTTTTAGTCAACTTGGAAATTTATATACTATACACTAACCCTCCTTTAATATCCTCTCTCTCTCTTTCCTCTGGGCATTTATTGCTGTTCTTTCTAGTTCAGTAACCAGTGAGCAGAAGGTTCATTAAAACTAATTGAATTGGAAACTTGTCTGCCCTGGGAAATGTTAACTCTTTGTTGTTATCTCTGGGAAATTCCTTTTGTTATTTTCCTTTGAATTACACGATCAGGCTTTGATGGAGCGAACACCACCTTGAAAATATTTTCATTTCTCACTGGTCAGGCAGCAGCTTTGGGAAGGTTCCTGTCCCCCTGTTTCTCCCCAGGGATATTTATTCCCTGGGGGTGCCTGGAGCATGGGGCTCACCCCCCAGCCACGGCTCAGCTCCCAGGGCTGGAGCAGAAAGGGACCCACAGCAGCTCCTTCCCAAAAACCCAGGGCTGGGACCCCTGGCTGAGGTCTCGAGGCACAGCAAACCCCCAGCGGGCACGACTCAAACACGAGGGGTGAAACGTCCCAGGGAATGATGTGAACCTTATTTTAACTTCCTTCTCCTAATCACTGATGGGCAACACTTCCCAAAGAGATCAGGGAAGAGCTTCATCCAGCTCTTTGGAGCTTGAAAGTATCGATGAAATAAAACACTTGATAATAGTCACAGTGGTAGATTTTTGACAGCTTTAAAAATCAATTGGAAATAACAGGCAACCCACTGTTGCTAATAAAAGTAAATATTTATGACTGATTTGACTGAGCTTCAATACCAGTCAATCACTTTCTAAAGGATCTTTGCAATTCATTAACCTCTTTTTACTGGTCTTGTCCCTGTTGGTATTAGCCATTAAAAGGGAATAAGGGAGGGGGTCTGGATTTTTCTGTTCTCATCATTCATAGCTTATTTGTTCATTCCCTCCATTCCCATACGTTGCTGTTAAATTGATTGTCTGTTTAGTCATATGAATGATAAAGTAGCTGTGCCAGGAAGAGTGAAAGCCTCCATTAATTCTTGAGAAGGGTGGGTTTCTTTGATTCAGCCTCAGTCTAAACCAAAACTACTTCCACAGTTTCCTGCCACATCAGTAACTAAATTTAGACTGTAACATATTGCTGATAATAAGGATCATAATTCTCCTCACAAACTTTTGGATGTCAAAACTTCAGGGAAAATCATGTTTATTAATGTCTATTAAAGACTGTTGTTTCCAGTCTGGTCTCCTTAATGCACAACATGACGCAGCAGGAAAGGAGGCAGCTGCCTTAACTTCATCATTAAATGTGATTTCTAAAACACAATGCTGGCACGTGACAGGGAAGAAGGGTTACATCAGGGGGAATTTCATCACAGAAAGGGTGGGCAGGCACTGGAAGGGGCTGCCCAGGGAGGTTTGGAGTGCCCAGCCCTGGCTGTGGCACTCAGTGCTCTGGGCTGGGGGACAAGGTGGGCATCGGGCACAGGGTGGGCTCCATGGGCTGGGAGGGCTTTGCCAAGGTGGGCATTGGGCACAGGGTGGACTCCATGGGCTGGGAGGGCTTTGCCAAGGTGGGCATCGGGCACAGGGTGGGCTCCATGGGCTGGGAGGGCTTTGCCAAGGTGGGCATCGGGCACAGGGTGGGCTCCAGGGGCTGGGAGAGCTTAATCTGAAGGATGCTGTGGTTCTGTGATTCTATAAAAATACACACAGTTGTTCCTTTAAATAATGAGGATGATGAGGGTCAGTCTAACCTCTCAACTTACATAAATTCCATCTTTCTTTGGTTTTTCTCAAACTGATGAACTACAGCATTGGCTGAACAGAGCATTGAACCAAAACCTTAATTCAGTCCCTGCCCCTTTAAAACACCCCAAAGGGATATGGGAGACTTCACACACAGGCAGGATATTTTCAAGTGACAGTGATACCCTCCCTCAGTGATGTAAGCAAAGGACTTCTAATTGCACATGACTTGCTCTAGAAACAGGATCTGTAGGATCTGAATTAAAGTCGACTTGGGGGCAACTGTACATTATCCATGCCCTGTAAGAAACACATTCCTCCTAGCTCAGGTCCCCTAACCAGGTATAAAGACGCAGGCAGCCTGTCCCAACCTCAGTGACTCTGGACAGCCCTCACATTTACCAGCTGCAGAGTCACCAGTTCCCTCTGCTTTCTGCTTCACAATGCACACTGAGCACTTTTAAACCCATAAAAGAGAAGAGAAGCACTCCATGTCTGCGAGTGTTCACACAGTGTGGAGTTGAGAAGGTGCTTCCACCTGCTCTCCAAGGTATTCACTTGCTGCAGATTTCATTATTTACAGTTTTCCTTCACTCCAAAACTAAGCCTAAGGTTTTCTTAAGAAAGACAAAGCTTGTGAACAGCAAAACAACTGCTACCTTTTAGTTAAACTTTAGGTAAAAATTTTAATCTTCATTTAAATTAAATCTTGCAAGACTTTAACTGTTCCTTCTAGGGTTTCCTGCAGCACCTCTCCAGTGTGTTGCTGCATTACCACCTCAGCTGGGGAGCACCTTGAGGTGAGTCAGAGCAGGGATTGTGCCTGTTCCCTCCCTCCTGGCAGTCTGTAACTCACACCTGCACTGACATGGCCTGTGGAGGAAGCAGCTCCAAACCCACCAACTCTGCTTCTCTGCAGAGTTTACAGGGAAAGACAGGACCTAAGTGGGGTTAGACAATGTAAATCCTATTTAGATGGCAACTCAGACAATGAGATAAAGCTCATAAACTCTGTTTTATCATCCTCTTTCTTTGAGGATGAATGAAATCCTCTTTCCTTGTTTGCAGAGCGTGAGAGAGCTGTATGAAACTCGCAGACAGAGCACACAGGATGGGGCGGGAGGTCATTACTACGTGTTTCTCTTTTCGCCAGACCTGTCCGGTTGACTTCATCCAGGCTCTTATTCACATCCAGCATGGCAAAACACCACGTGACAGGAACTCCAAGAAGTTTCTGGCTCACTTCCCCACATGGCAGTGGCAGCACCAATGTGGGGCTCCACCTCTCAGCAACTACACAATCCTGAGACCCTCCCTGATGCCACAGGCCCCATCCAGCCTGTGGTGTTCCCAGACTTGCCCTGAGGAGAACACTGAACACTGAACCAAAACGTGAATTTTCTGCAGAAGTGGCATTTGCAGCTTCTCTCCACGACAGCAACTGCCATGGAGCATTTTATTTTTAAAATGTATTTTTAGAATAGTCCTTGGAACATCAAAATCCCGCCATATGCTGAGTTGCAAGGGACCCACAGGGATCATCAAGTCCAACCCTTAGCCCTGCCCAGGACCATCCCCAAGTCACACCGTGTTCCTTAGAGCATGTTCCATGTACCCTGAGCAAGTTTTCTAGGTGTGTTCTAGGTACCTTGGGCAAGTGTTCTAGGTACAGACTCACAACCTCCTGCATTGGGAGGGACTCACAAGGACCAGAGTCCAACTCCTGGCCCTGCACAGGACACCCCACCAATCCCACCCTGTGCCTGGAGAGCATGTTCCAGGTACAGTTTAGGGATGGTCTGGGTGTTCTGACAGAGTGTTGGGGTCTGTTCCCAGTGCTTTCCTACATTCCAGGTGCACCCTAGGTATGCATTTTCCAGGTGTGTTTCAATGTGTCTGGAAACATGTTCCAGGTATGTCCCAGACACGTTCCAGGTGTACTTTAGGTGTGTTCCAGGTATGTTTCAGGTGTATTCTCGGTTCATTTCATATGCACATTCCAGGGGTGTTTGAGCCCACCTGCAAAGCTGTTCCAGGGGTGCTCCAGGCACGTTCCAGGTCCAGGTATGTTCTAACATCCCTGGAAATATGTTCTGGGTGTGTTCCAGGTGTTTAACCTGTTCCAGGACATCCCTATCTAAGGCCAAGCCATGGAACCCAGGCGTTCAGACCCTCCCATCCTCCAGTGGAAGTTCTGCTGCCTGAGAGGGGCTCTGAGCCTGATTTCTTGTAGATAAATACAGAACATATTTACAGCTGCCAATGACAGATGTTCAGTGTAAATATTATTCCAGCAGATTTTTTAATCAGATGGTGTAATGCACGATAGTGTCATTTAAAAAAAAATGGATGAATACAGTGAAAAAATTACCATTTGGAAGGCAAAACTATTTTGGGCAGAATTTATAATGAACTAATTTTTTCTCATCAGCAAAATGATGCTACAAGACACACTAAACTTATTTCTTAGTTGTAAGGAACCAAATAATTAAAAATTATATCCGTGTTCACCTTTATGTTCAGGTGCAGAGGATCCCACACACTGTGACCTGTATTTGTTCAGCACCATGGAAACCATTTCACTCCATTATCCAAACATTATTTACATAAAACCGAGGGGGAAAAGGTAAGAGAAAATAAAAGTGACACAGGCAGAAATAATGACAGCGATTGGATTCATGGTGGAGAAGTGGGCAGGGAACCAAGAGGGCTTTAATGAGATTTACATTCACGGAGGGGAGCGCTTTGAGGAGCTCGGTGCATCCAAATGGGATGGAAAGGCAAAGCTGAGCTTACGTGCAGTCAGATTTCCTCCTTCCTGCACCAGCACTTGTACAACTGCTTTATCAGGGGGATAAATCTTAGTTAAACACAGCAGGGGAAACTTGGCAGGAGGAACACAAGGGTACAACAGGGAAAGGAGCAGAAACTTGGTGACCATAACACACACCGTGTTTGCAGTGGGCAATCAAACAACAGAACAACAGCCTGAGGAGGGACACGCCTCTGGTGGGCCGAGACCTTTTGCTGGGGCCTGGAAACAGCTACTCATGGTCATGGGCTGGTTCAAATACCTTAAGGTGGCTGCTTTGAGCCACTCCTTGGCATTGCCCAAACACCACTGGCAGCGACTGCACCTGTTCCGAGCCCTGGACAGCAGAGCACCTCGTTCCATGGGCTCCTTTATAACCTGCTGAAACTATTTTCCAAATAGTATTCCCTCTATAAAGGGAAAAAATACCCAGGACAATGAGAAAATCCAAAGAAATGTTAAGAAAAGCTGCATTTAGCACAAACACTTCCCTGTTTGTCCAGCTCCTGAAGCAACCAAAGCCAAGAATTCTGCAAACAGAGAAAGGGAAAAACAAGCAAAACAAGAACTTCCACATCCAGTTTTTCTGCCTGGGCTGAGTAAGATGCACCTGAGCTGCGAGTGCCAACCTCTGCCAAGGCAGCAGCTCCAGCCCTGCCAGCAGTAGCCCTGTCCAGGGCAGGACATCCACATCAACTGGCTTCCCAGGCAAGGGCTTCCAAAACAATTCACAACTGAGTGTGGGAATACTGAGTGCTTAGTGTCACTTAATTAAAAGGATTTCATTTTAATGCCTTCTGCCCATTTAGAGCCAATTAATGCAAGGTGCTAAGTACTCTTAAATCACATTTCAGCCAAGACGAGCTGAGGCTGATCAACCCTTCACAAGAAGAACCTGTTCTGATTTGACTCTCAGCTGAGACTGAAGTGTTCTCCCAAGTGCCTTGGCTGGGATGGGAAGCCAGGGAGAAGCAGAAGCACTGAAGGCCTCCCCTGTCACAGCCCCTGCAGAATGTGGCAGCCCAGCTGCTGCTGCCCCAGAGCACACAGAAGAAAACTTGGGTGCACTGGTTATAGCCAGTTGTGGCCTGAGCTCACCCTTCATTTCAGCTGAACACACAATCCTCCCCTCCCTCTGTCCTGTCTTACCATGAGAGGTTTCAGAGCACTGTGATGCTGAATGCACCACTCCCATGTCTGTCCGTCCCATTTCCATTCACTCCTGGCTATATAATAAGTGAACTGATTTTATAAGTACACCAAGTGTTATCACTGGGTGGCTTTCAATGATTTGGAAGGAAAGAGACCACTGATACTTATAATAATTTATCTATTCAACAGTTCTAAATTTTTAATTTTAAGACAACACCTCTCACAGCATGCTCCTCTTTCACAGGATCATAGAATTTTCGGGGTTGGAAAGGACCTCAAAGCCCACTCAGTGCCACCCCTGCCATGGGCAGGGACACCTCCCACCAGCCCAGGTGGCTCCAACCTGGCCTTGGACACTGCCAGGGATCCAGGGGCAGCCACAGCTTCTCTGCCCAACCTGTGCCAGGGCCTGCCCACCCTCATGGGGAAGAATTTCTCTCTAAAGTAGAAGATTCCATCCTAATTTCTGAGCAGAACAACCAAAGTACTTAACAGGAAGAAAAAAACTTGACCTGAACTGGAATTCCACCACTGAAAGTTGTTTAAAAGAATTACAGCCAAAGCCATGTTGTTCCATTACCATTCTGTGCAAAAACGGGGTGTCTTTCATCCACTAGAGCAGGGAATACACACTCATCTCCTGTCTCCATATGCCCCACAGCCATTCTGAACTACTGGTCCCAGTAACTACTGGTTTCTCTAAACAGCACAAACTAGTCCTGACCTCCAATCCTGTTTATCAGCTAATTCCCAGTGGAAGAACCTGGCTGGAGCAGAAGACCCTGTTCCCCACTATCCCCCATTTAACTTGGCTGCTTGACAAGCTGATGCTCACGTGGTTTTTAACTTGGTGCTGCATTTCAGCACATGAAAACAAAAGAGCATTGCAGGCTGTGTGTGATTTACTACAGAGGCAGACACTGAAGATCTCTTTATTTTCACTGTTCATAAGTTCCTACCTGTTGAAGTCACTGGATTTACCCATGATTAAAGAGATGTGCAAGAACAAAGGATGTTTCACAGAGAAAAGGACGAGGAGGAGCAGCAGCAGAAGCAACAAGACCAAAACACAGGCAGTGCAAAGCCACAGCTGTTGGTTTATAATCAGTGGATGGTAAAGCAGACACAGTAAAGGAATGAAGTAACCAGATAACTGAAAAATCTGGATGTTAAAATTCACCAGCAGCTACACAAACACTGGAAAGGAGACTAAATACATAACAAACAGGTTATCACTGAATATAGAGATGCACAACATTTTTTTGAAATCATAAAACTCGGTATTTCACCATGAAGAATCCCTTCTAATTCCAGAAGGATGCACAGAGCTTGAAGGACAGACTCACCCATTGCTGAAATACTCTTAAACCCAGTTTGCCTCCCTCCTTTAGGATGAGCCCAGCTCTGATCTGGATTCCTCTGGCTGAGTCTCCCCAGGTGCCACTTCCCAGCTGATCTCTGATCCAGTGCAGTATTTCCTTTGTGGCTGCTGCAGGATCAGCTCCTGCCTTTTGAGCACTTCTAACTTTGATCTCTTCTCTCTCCAGCTTTTCTTTTCATCTGGCAGAGGATATAAGGAGTGTGTATCCCAACAGGAAAACACTTACCATTCCTCAGTGGGTGATATCTGGACACATCCCATAATTGCAGACATCCTAAATTACAGTAACTACCCTGAGCTGAAAGAGTCTGGGCTTTCCAAACCATATTACTGTATGTAATATTAATAACCACAAGCTAAAGTATAGAATAAATCTGGTTGTTTGGATGTTCTGTGGTTCAGTTTTCAAAAAGAAATGTTTGATGCAATTAAAAAATGAAGTCTCTTCTCATTCCTATGTTGAGGAGGAACAAGACTGGTGTTTCAAGCAAGGCAGACTCTCTCTTTTGTTATTTGCTTATAAGGAAGGAAAAAGGCACAACAAGAAAATGCTCTGAAAAGGAGGTTTCATAGGCAAGACACCAGAACATGCTCTTTGACTCTGCTCAAAAAGTTGTTAAGCACAGAGTGACCAAAGTGTCCTCACTGTGAAGGGGTCAGTGGGTCTGAGCAAGCTCTCCCTCCAGGGCCACAGCTCTGTGTGTTCTGAGGGCTCACAAAACACTCCCACAGCCCCTCTGAAAGTTCCAATCAATACACAAAACGAGCCTCACTTTGGAAACCCTGTGATCACATCAATTGCTATTGTATTTGTAATTACCTTCATTTATCAAATGTGCTACCAGGGTGATCATAATAATCTCAACATATCCATAAAAACTATCTAACTAACATTATCTCAAGGTGTGCACACATCCCCCAGCCATGAATCATCTCTCCTGAGCTATGAATTTACCACCACAAGTTACAGGCAAGTATTTGTGGAAAAGGAACTTGTCCTGGAAATATTTCGAGACTTTATTCTCACAAAATATCATCTTCCCATGCTCACTTAGCCTCCATAAAACAAAAATCCCAGGCAAAGCCTTTAAAACTTCTTCACCTGTGACATCAATGAGTGAACAGGAAAAAAAAATAGAAGGAAAAAAAAGAAAAAATACTAAAAGCTCTTAATTTCACCTTTATATGAACATATTTTTGTCTCTGAAAAAAATGACAATCTGAAACCTTGGTACAACTGACCAGGCAGAAAGCAGAGAAGAGAGAGGAATGTCAGTAAGATAACTGTATCACTGCCAGAGGTACAGGAGAGCCCCCAAAATACAGCATTTCCACTACTTTTTAAAACAAGGGTCCCCTACTCACCTTTTGTCAAGTCAACAAAGGTATGTAAGATATCAATAAGTGACATTGTACGTGCTAATTGATAAAAATCCACTAAAGGAGGACTGGTAGAATAATCTCAGCTATAATGATTGATTTGTTAGTTAAATCTGTGTTTGGGATCAATTCCCCTCCAGATAAAAGGGTGCTGGAGCCTGGGGGGGGCACTGGAGCACTGAGGAAGGGTCTGGGGCAATCCCTGAGCAACTCTGCAGCCTGTGCTGACAAACCAGCCTCAGCCAGGGAATCATTAACAACACTCAGCTCTTTAAGCACTGTCTGTGGCATGTCCTGGAATATTAATTATACCTGATATATAAAATGTGGTTAATTACAGCAAAATGTGAACCTGGATGAATTGGCTACACAGGTAAAAAATTACAGACACCCTTTTCTCTGGTAGAACAATTTAACACCAGCCCTGAGGGATGAGCTTTGAAACACAGAAGATGTTCTTACTGAGAAATCAGCTCTGGAGGGACCTCAGAGGGAATGGAGAGCTCAGGGCATGAGAAACCTCTTTGGCAATGGCTCCACAGGGACAGGGCCAGAAGGGACTCCAACCATCACCCCAGTGTGGGACCAAGACCACCAACACACCCCAGGTGGTGCCACAGCAGCTCCTGCACTGGTGGGAAGTGATTCCCAGCCAAGGAGCTTCCAAAGGAACCCATGGCAGTTCCACTGCCTACACACATGGGAATCCACAGGCTTTCACGGAATTCTGCACAACATTCAGCCTGAACCCGCCCAACACAACTCACACTGTGCCCTCTAGTCCTACCAAGCTGCTTTGCTTGTGAGCAAGTGAATGTGAAAGTTCTTGGAAATGGTAAATACCTTCAAAAAGAAGTGAGGTCTGAGAAATATTTATAAATACCAGCTTTGATCAGCTACTTCTACTCATTTCCAGCCACAAGACTGAGTTTGAAAGTGAACAATTATCCACCTTTTGACCAACAAACCAAATTTTTACGATTCTGCCACAACCAGCAACTGACATTCAAAATCTGTTTAGTGTGGTTTTGCTGCATCCCATATGCAACAAAAGGAGCTCAAAGTATTGGATTTAAACAACGCAGATTTCCCCAAATAGAAAGAAACCAATTCCAGGGACATCTCATTTCTTGTTTTGAAAGGAAATAAATTTCCACACAGTTTACTGTGCTGGGACACTTCTGGACAAAACTGTTAGAACAGAGCCCCTGGTCCTGTATAGTTATTAAGGATCAGCTTCTCACACACACTCCCCTCTGGAATCCCTTTACCTGGCAAAATCCCACTTTACTGCCTCTGCCTGCCTGGTGCAGAGTGACCCAAACAGTGGCACTGGTAACTCAGAGGATCAGGAGACTATGAACTAAGTGAGCTAAACAAGAAATTGATTGGGAGGATTCTGACCCCAAATCCTTGGGAAAAAATGGTTGGGAGACCTAAGAGTGCTCATCCTGGGAAGAGAAGGCTCCAGGGAGACCTTGGAACCCCTCCCAGTGCCTAAAGAGGCTCCAGGAGAGCTGGAGAGGGACTTGGGACACAGCCCTGGCTTTTTGTGTTTGGTTTAGTTGTTGTTACTGTAGCAGTGGGAGTTACACTGCACTTTCAACATACACATACCTAAAATGCCCAAAGTACCTATTGCTATATATCACACAGAAAGCAGCTCTGTTTTGGTCAAATAAATTTTACTAACATTCTAATAAGTAGCTTTGCCTGTACTCATGGACGTGTCTCTGTCGAGGCGACAACACACAATTGCTCTACAGCTCCACTTCTGTATTCCTGAAACCAGTGAGATCAAAACAAACAACCTAATAGGACTCGCCTGGCTGCATCACAGTGGTTTGTAAAAATGGCTGTATATTACTGGTACATAAAAATCTGGCAGCTGGGCACTGCATGTGATCCCAGAGCAGAGTGCAAAAGGAAGGAGAGACAGAACATCTCCCGTAATGGAGCATAATCACCACAGCACATTTCTGAATCAAATAACACAGCCACGTTGTGCTGCATTCTTAGAAGTACCCACAGCTTCAGATCCATGAAATAAAATGG
The DNA here is from genome assembly GCA_013396695.1 of Sakesphorus luctuosus. Lineage (NCBI taxonomy): Eukaryota > Metazoa > Chordata > Aves > Passeriformes > Thamnophilidae > Sakesphorus > Sakesphorus luctuosus. The sequence goes on along the minus strand of VWZD01007432.1, from coordinate 45,213 downwards.
GTTTCTCAGCAGCTCGTGCCTGAGCACTTGTACCAAAACATCTCACGGGTCTCAGCCCCCCATGTTTCACACACAGGACACGAGAACAGACACAAACACTGTCACAAACAGCAGAGTCACAGTCAGTGCTGAGAATCACCAAATCTCAGGCTCATTTGCATTGGCAGGGACATTAAAGCCCATCCAGTACTACCCCCTGCCACAGTCCCTTGTCCCACTATCCGATCCAAGTTGCTCCAAGCCCCATCCAACCTGGCCTTGGACATTCCCAGGGATCCAGGGGCAGCCACAGCTTCTCTGCCCACCCTGTGCCAGGGCCTGCCCACCCTCCTAGACAGCAATTCCTTCCCAATATCCCACCCAGCCCTGCCCTCTGGCAGTGGGAAGCCATTCCCTGTGTCCTGTCCCTCCCTGCCTTGTCCCCAGTCCCTCTCCAGCTCTCCTGGAGCCCCTTCAGGCCCTGCCAGGGGCTCTCAGGTGTCCCTGGAGCCTTCTCTTCTCCAGGTGACCCCCCCAGCTCTCCCAGCCTGGCTCCAGAGCAGAGGGATCCAGCCCTGGAGCATCTCCAGGGGCACCTCTGGACTCGCTCCAGCAGCTCCACATCCTTCTTATGCCCCAGGAATTTCATGGATAAGGTCACCCACTCCTCCCTGCCACCCATTCCCAGTGAACCCCAGCAGCTTCACTGTGCAGAGGCAGCTCAGGGAGGACCATCCTCCCTCCCTGCTCTATCCTGGCAGGCACAGGGACAGTGACCGACTCCCGGCCCAGCACCCGCTGGGGAACCCCAAAAAATCCCTGTGGTCACAAACTGCCCGTCGGCAGGGCAGGGCAGGGCCCCTCGGGCACGGCGGGGCTCAGCCCAGCTGTCCCTTAACAGGGATCAGCTTCAAAACCTGTAGTCGGCGAGATTTGGGGATTTTCATTTCCATTGCCATTATACTTTAAGAAACAGAAGTTTCTCCCAGTGCTGCGGGGCAGAGCTGCCCCATCCTGCATCAGAGGCTTTCGGGGAGCTGGAGCTGCACCCGGGGGGCTCCTGCAGGGAAGGGAAGAGGCGAATCCCGTCGGGATGGGAGTGGGGCAGCCCCGACCTGCGCTGAGCCCGCTGCCGGGAGAGGGCGGCAGAGAACGGCTCGGCCCGGGAGCGCAGCCCAAAGCTCAGAGCCCGCCCGGCAGCGCAGCCCAATGCTCAAAGCCCAGAGCCCAAAGCCCGCCCGGCAGCGCAGCCCAAAGCCCAATGCCCAGAGCGCGCCCGGCAGTGCAGCCCAAAGCCCA
>VWZD01007432.1:17032-43643 GCA_013396695.1 Sakesphorus luctuosus | reverse complement strand
AGAGCCCAAAGCCCGCCCGGCAGCGCAGCCCAATGCCCAATGCCCAGAGCCCAAAGCCCGCCCGGCAGCGCAGCCCAAAGCCCAATGCCCAGAGCCCGCACCGACGGACGGGAGCGCCTCAAGAGACCCCCGGAAGGCACCTGCGCTCACCCCGGGCAGCGACAGAGGGGCCGGGGCGTGTTGGGGGGGAGAAGCTCGACAGGACCTGGCAACGTGCGCCCACAGATAACAGATCCTGCCCCTCTGCCCCCTCAGGTGAGCCCCCTCGCCCTGCAGAGCTGCCCCAGCCCTGGGGAACAGCAGCACAAGGACGTGGAGCTGCTGGAGAGTCCAGAGGTGCCCCTGGAGATGCCCCAGGGCTGGATCCCTCTGGGCTGGAGCCAGGCTGGGAGAGCTGGGGGGTCACCTGGAGAAGAGAAGGCTCCAGGGACACCTGAGAGCCCCTGGCAGGGCCTGAAGGGGCTCCAGGAGAGCTGGAGAGGGACTGGGGACAAGGATGGAGGGACAGGACAGGGAATGGCAATTCTGACACACCCCACGTCTGTGGCACTCCTGCTCCTGGAGTTACAAATAACAGAACAGGAAAATGAATAACCAAAATAAGGACAGAGCTGCACACAATAAAAAAAGAACAGGGTTCAAATGTAAGTTATCCCAAACCTGCATGAGAGAAAAAACACAGTTTTTTAACTGAATAGTCCAGCTTTTCCCCTATTTATTCTCAAAAACACAAAATTAATACCTTGATTTAAACTTTCCACTTTTCCTCTCTAATCTAAAGAATTTCCAGATTCTCCAGAATCATGGAAACTCCCACACAGTATCTGATTTCATGCAGCAGCCAAGGCCAAATCCTCATTAATTCTTCACTGTAAAATTATTCTCTCTCCATCCCTTTCCCCATGGCTTCATATTTAAGTGTTACAGCCCTCGACACGTCCTGCTCTCCTGGGTGGGCCCTGGCAGAGCTCACCTGGTGGCTGCTGTGTTCCAATCCACTCCTCCTCCATCCTGCACTCAGCAGGAACCATTGCCTTTAAATAAGTAAATCAGCTCCAGGTCCATGGACACCTATGAAATTCAGCCAGTTCAGGCTTGAGATTTATGGTCAAACACCTCAAGATTTCAACTGAAACAACCCAGGGAGACAGCCCCAAGGCGGTCTGAGTGTCTCACAATACACAAGCCCATTGTTGGCCACTTAAAGAAACTCAGTTAATGACATCACAAGGATTTCAAAGTAGAGTTTGGAACAGATGCAGATTGTGAGAGAAAGAGATGGAAATAAAGACCCCCTCTCACATACCTGCATAGATTCCCTACCCCTTGTGCCACAGCTGACTCAGATATGGCCAAGCCTCACAAACACTGGTTTTGAAGTATTGCAGTTCCTTAAAACCTTTTCCCAGGGAAACCCTCCCAGGAAGCCCCATCTTCCCAGGAATGTGCTTTATTAAGCATCTGTGAGAGAGAAATCAAAACACACAATGACAACGCTGCTCTGCCACCAAAGACGTCAGAACCTCAGCAAGGCAGGTGAAAGTACCTCCCTCTTCTAAAACTCCCATTCAAGTATTTAATCTTGGAAAGAGAAATAATCATAAAGTGAGAAGCCATAAAATCCAAAGAGTTTCTGGAGAGTGTAGGATTTCTAAAAATGTCCAAGAGAAACGCAATAAATACATGCAAAGGGAAATTCTATGTGGCAAATGATTAAAGTGTGAGGAACTCATATTAGGAAATATTCCCTTTAAGTCATGGAGCCCCCTTGCCCATGGGAAGCAGGCAGCTCCAGTAAATTGTGTGCATGCATCTCACATACTTCCAGTCTTCTTTGTACTCCAAGGAGAGTCACAGGAATGCCGTTGTTGGGGAGCTTTGGTGTGCTCAGTTATTGGAACCACGGGAAATGTGCTCATGCAGATGAAGATAAACTTCATTTTTACATTTACCTATTCCCTGCCCCACAGCTCGTGGCCAGGCCAGGCCATTACAAACATGGGAAACTCAAACCCCCCACATTCAGGAGCTCTGAGCTTGTCTCGAAATTTACTGCTTGTTAATTTCAGATTTGCATCCAAATCCCTCCACTTTCCCCTTCCATCACCTGTGGGAAGGATGGCACAGCCCTGCCCGGTCTCTCTGAGCAAGGACAAACTCCTGCAGAGCTGCTGAGCCCCTCAGAGGGTGGGGGCCAGGTCCCAAATGGGAGAATTCCCTCTTGCAGGGATTTTTAAAACTTGTGTTGTTTGTGCTCAGCAAACACACGAATCTTGGTCAAGTGTAGGAAATTGGGTAAGGGGAGTTTTACTGCAGGGTGGACGTTCCCAAGAAAGTAATGCCTGGATACCTCAAAAATAAATTTTGAAGGTGTTGGGCTCCTGATTTACTGAATCACTCACGTCTTTCTAATTGTGCCTCCTGTACCTCTCTACTTTCAGCAGGATTTTTTCATTGATTACAATCAAATTTCTTCAATTGATCCCACATTCCTCAAAGTCTGCTGGTCCAAAGACTAATCCTTTGGAGCTGCTACACCTTTCCCACAAACCCTCAGGTGGATTTCCAATCTGATCCGATTACCAGACCCTCGATATTCACCAGTTTCCATCATATTTATCATACTTGCTTCATTTCCTAGGAGAAAGGGTCTGATTCATTAAAAATTATATGCTCCATTTAAGCAGGTTTTCTGCATACTTTACTTGGGGAAAAATGCTGAATGCATTTTTTTCCACATAAAAGTACATCTTTTTCTGTGATTTATCAACCTTTTATGCCCTGCCCATCAGCAGATGCCTCTCAGCCGTGTACCCAGTGGTACAGAACTCCTGGAAAGGGTGATAACAAGCGTCTCCAACTCCCAGCTCAGAAGCCACAACGATTTCAGACAGAACAAATGCCATGTGTTTTTACCATTTATGATATTTTTGGATTCCTATCTGAGCACCACAATTCACACCCTGAATTCCCTGGAATGGTTTAATTCACACCAAGTTTCAGTTCAGTTTTGAGAGAGTATTTGGGGGTCAGATTCAATGCAAATATAACAGGGGTTGGGTTGGGGATTTTTGCAGAGGCCGAGATTTCCACATTACTGTAATTTATCTATCTTTATTACTTTGGAGATTTAAGTCATCATTTGCTGTTAGCCATGGCCACAGTTAAGTACAGAAACTTTTAATAACATCTACAGTGAAATTCACTCTTGGGCACAGAGCTCAAACAAGGCTCTGGTCCACCTGAAAGCTCCAAGATGGAGTTTACATAGTCGGGCACCTTTACACAACCTCTTTGCAATTTGACAAGTTTCATAACTGAGAGGGAAAAAAGCCTTTTTAACACTCACCCCATGAAACTGTTTCTTCCTTTTATTTCCTTTTTGATTCAGGGGGAAGGATAGGGACTGGATGTTGGGAAGAGTAAAAGTAGCAAGAGGCAGCCCTAAGGAATCTGATGATCAAAGAGACTTAAGAGAAGGCTCTTCTCTGTCAGCACACTCCTGTTTTCCCAGAATCACAGGATCCCTGAGGCTGGAAAAGCCCTCCCAGCCCATGGAGCCCACCCTGTGCCCGATGCCCACCTTGGCAAAGCCCTCCCAGCCCATGGAGCCCACCCTGTGCCCGATGCCCACCTTGTCCCCCCAGCCCAGAGCACTCAGTGCCACGACCAGTCCTGCCTTGGGCACCTCCAGGGCTGGGCACTCCAACCCTCCCTGGGCAGCCCCTGCCAGTGCCTGCCCACCCTTTCCAGGCAGCAATTCCTGCTCTGTGCCCCCTGCCCTGCCCCGGCCCAGCCTGAGGCCGTGCTCTCTCCTCCTGTCCCTGTGCCCTGGGGCACAGCCCGACCCCCTGTCCCGGCTCCCCCCTCCTAGCAGGGATTGCAGAGCCAGAAGGTGCCCCCTCACTGATCTTACATATAAGAGTTACCACATCCCTTTGTAGTTTGTATATTCAGGAATAAAAAAAACATAGAAGTGTAAGGAGAGATTCTCCTGTAGATCAAAGCACAGAAATCCAAAACATCCCCAGAATTCTCAAGAACAAAATGTCTATATGTTCACGTAAAAGAAAATGCCTCCAGTAAAATATTAGGAGGATAAAACACAGAGACAAAGGGCAATTCTTAGCCCCACTGTCCACAGAAATCTCACTCCAGACAGCTCCTCATCTACCAGAATGTGGCTCTGGCCATGGCAGGAGGTAGAACAGGATGAGCTTTTAGGTCCCTTCAACCCAAACCATTCTGCAATGCTGTGATTCAGATCAATTCAGATCATAGTTATAGTCAATATAATCACCAATAAGATTACATTAAGTTACTACAGAAACCAAGCACTGCATCCCTGAATCCTGCTGATGTTTAAAATCATATATGCTGTGCACTTGCCATGATGCTCTAGAGCTCAGCTTGAGAAAGGAGCGGAGATGTTAATACACTACAACATTACTATTGTACGACACATCCCCACCCTAAAAAAAAATAAAAACAAAACCCCAAACAAACAAAAAAAATCAAAAATGAGGATATTTGCTTGCAATGCCAGGGGCATTGATTCCATGGCACACTTCTCTGCTCCCTCCATCTGTTATCCAACATCCCCCAGCTGGACCATGCAGTGCCAGGGATGCCCTCACAGAGGACAGTCCCTCACTGCCCCTCACCGAGGTGCAGGAGTGGCAACAGTGGAGAATCCAAGGTCTCAGTCCCTGTGGATGCCACCAAGTCTCACATGCAGGGTCAGGTCATGCCCGAGGGACAAGAACTGCACGTATCAGTGGGGAAATTATCCCTGAAGGAGCAGATGAAAAATTGTCATAAGAACAAGCCTGGGCTGTGGCTGAGCTGAAACACAAGTTGTCTGGAGGAGAACAGGGGCTCAAGCTGTTCTTTAACTTTCAGCTCCGAGATCCATTTTGAACTCGGTAATTATACAACACGAGGAGCTGGCAGTTCACATGGAGAACAGATTTAGCTGCTGACAAAACGCTGCTCCTCACAAAGTTCAGCCAGTCAGAACTGCAGTTATTCCCAAGGGCTCAGCTCACAGTGCTGTGGGCATGGGGGAGTCTGGGGAAAGGGGTCCCTGCCCATGGCAGGGGGTGCTTCAAGGTCCCTCCCACCCCAACCATCCTGGCATTCTGTTCCTCAGGCCAGAAAAAACAAAACAGAGCCACGACAAACTACATGAAACTTTTCAGTTCTATGTAACAAAACTAAAACTCACCAATTTAAATTCTATGTGGAACAATCAGGAAAATCACACTGCAATCAGTGTTCAACTTACCCTTTATTAGTCTCATTAAAATAGAACTAAAGCAAAGGTATCAAAGACAAATATTTTACTTTTGTTTTGATAAAACTTAGTCATGGCTTCACCTCAATGTGCCTTTTGGTACTGATAACACAGTTTCTTCTGATTATTTAGGAGACAACTAACTCAGATGTTGGGAGGCCACACTTCCTGCCTCTCAGAGTCACAGAATGGTTTGGGTTGGAAGGGACCTTAAAACTCAGCCAGTGCCACCCCCTGCCATGGGCAGGGACACCTTCCATAGCCCAGGTTGCTCCAAGCCCCATCCAACCTGGCCTTGGACACCTCCAGGGCAATTCCCACAGTTGGCCACAGCACCTACTGATGCTACAACCTCAGCCTGAAATCTGAGAAACAGTGACACCAGTGCCAAACACCTATGCCAGGCACAAACACGTGAAAGATGCAGGTCCCACAACCAGCTCTCATTTCTGCTTGCAGGCAGGGAATATCTTTTTTTTTTTTTTTTATGAAATAGGGTCCAGATAATTTTTTTAAAAAACTACAATTAAATTATTTTGCAGAATTTCCCTCCTCTCAAACTGCTCCTTTTGTGCATGTTTTCCACTTGTTTTACTACCCAGATCATTTCTGCACAGAAACAGCTTTCAGCTCTGCAATCATTGCTGGTGTTTCTACAGTTCCATTTGATGTATTTGCCAAGCCTCTCATACTGCAAAACATCCTTATATTCACACCATTCAGCCACATTTGCTCTTGATTTCCATTGCTCTGCACACACAACTTTACATTTTTGTGCTTTGTATTAGACATTTGATTTAAAACACTTGATTGTGTTTAAATGAAAGAACAATACCACTTATAGCAGATGTTTAAGTTCCCTCCCTTACGCAGAAGGCAACATCCATCCCAGCCAGGTCATGGAAACAGATGACACTGCCCAGAGTGTTTCCTGGCAGAGGTGCCTCCACCATGGAGCAGAACTCTGGGTGGGAGGAACACGAAGAGCTTTCAAGATTTGAAGGCCTAATGGAGTTTGGAGGGGACGCGTTTTGAATCCATCACACTCTGACATTTGAGGGAGTTTTATATTTCCCTTTAAGAGTAGTGCAGACCCCAGTGAATTATATAATGGAATATGTCTCTCCAATGTAATCAAAGTTGACCTAACAGATTTGTCTTACTGGAGATACAATCTACTGAAAATCTTTAAGGAAATCAGAACTGGATTCGAACAACAAAGAAAAATCACTTTTTAAATATACAACAGGCCTAGAGAAAGCAATTTCTACCAATTTTAAATATCGCAATTAAAGAAGGGCTTGGATTGGAAAAACCCTCTAAGATCACCAAGTCCAACCATCCCCCAGCACTGCCAAGGCCACCCCTGCCCCATGTCCCCAAGTGCCACATCCAGAGCTTTTAAATCCCTCCAGGGATGGAGCCCTGTGCCAGGGCTTCTCCAGCTTCTCCACAAAGAAACTTTCCCTGATATCCAACCTATTTCCCCAGCCCCATTTCTTCTTGTCCTGTCCCTTGTTCCATGGGAGCAGAGCCCAGCCCTCTCCTGGCCAGGTGTGAGGAGGAGATTTCAGGCTCACTGTTAGCTGAGGAACACCGTGCTGATTTCTATGGAGTCAGGAGCGAGAGTAAAATCCAGGAGGGAATGCAGACACTCAAATTTCTTTTGCCAAGCAACTAAGCAGGGGAACCTAAATCAGAAGGCAGAGCCACTGCTGGTCTCATGAACACAATAAAGCCAGTCAGATTCCATTTGTTAAAACATGTGGTTCAATTAATTGTGCCATCTTTACTGAATAATTTTAATGAATCAATTTCTCCAGTAAATAACCACTTCTACATCCCACTGACCCCTCTGTGGGCAAAACTGACTTTTCTTTTGGCACTAATCATGTTGTTTGGGACCAGGACAGAACAAGGCAGGGTGGGTGAGGAGGCAAAGGGGAACCAGGAAGAGGACCTGGTGGTGATGGATCTGCAGGTGATCAAGGCAGCACCTTGCCCTGCAGGAGAGGGTTAAAGCCAAGCTCAGCAGATCAACAGCACCACAGAATAACCCCTGGAGTTTTCAGCTGCTGGTACCCCACGTTCATTCCAACCAGCAGGACGATGACGCACTTGGATACTTTTCCCTCATTTGGTTACCTCCCAACATGCCCCTTGGCTGTTAAATAAGATATGGGAACTCTTAAGGACAATTTTTTTATTTAGAGAGTTCTATGACTAGTGAAAAATGTTAGAACATTTTTAAAAACGAGGTTTTCCAGTAAGCACCATCAATTTCCTTAAAATGTTTGCCATGAAACCTTTATCTCTGAGAAAAGCTAAACATAAGGATACAGAGACAGAGAGGAGATATTCCTGCATCTATTTGAAGAAATCTCATCCATAAAGAAACAAATTGCCATGGTAATTATCACTCCCTTACTTGTAATCGTAGGAATAACCGTACATGGGTTATACATATGGACCCTTCTCATTCCGTTTGCGTTAATTCTCCCTGGAAAGAAATGATCTTTTATGGAGCAGAAGTATTAAATGTGTTCTGGCAGCAGGAAGCTGTGGCTGGCTGAGGTGCTCTGCCACAAAGCAAGCCCTGCCTGCAGACTGAAACGCTCCTGCTTGTGCCTCAGAGCAGCATTACCTGAGACTAAAGCCCCAAAGGTTTGGGGAACATTCATTCCATATTCAGCAGCCAGCCTGGGAACTACCTGTGTGTTCTCCAGGACAGCTCTGGCAGCAGAGCCACAGGTGAGATCTGCACTAGGGCTGAGTTGGTGTGCATCAGGCTTCCTCTCAAAACTAACTCCAACCAAACAAGCAGGAGCTGTATTGTTGATATGAAGAATTATTTAAATGTCAAGGGCTTGAGTAGATCTACCATGGGTTGGGTTTGGGGTTTTAGCCAACTGTGGCAGAGCCCCACGTAAAACTGAAACTCAAATTTGCACTATAAAGCTAGACATGGATTAATATTTAGCTCTTCCAATCACTGCAGATAATTTATCCTGAGAGGTCAAAACAGAAAGCACTTGGATTCCTGGTCCAGTTAGTCAGTGGGAATAAATCAAATTCTTCTGAACAATGACCAGCTACCTACTGGGAAGAACTCTCTGCCCATTCACCTGGTCTTCAAACCCAGCAGGTGAGACCCACAAACCAAGTCCTAACTGGCTGCCCCATCCCTGGAAGTGTCCCAGGCCAGGCTGGACAGGGCTTGGAACAACATGGGGTAGTGGAAGGTGTCCCTGCCCATGGCAGGGGGTGGGAGGAGATGAGCTTTAAGGTCCCTTCCAACCCCAACCATTCTGTGTTTCAGTGTAACTAAATAATGCTTGTGCTTTTATTCCTTGATTATTTGCTAAATGTTTGTAGGCAGGAGCTGGTTTGATTGCCAAGAAGGACTTTCCTACAATTAGCTGAACTGGAGGAGTAGGCTGTGGGCTGGCAGAGCTCTGGGGGGCTCCAGGACTGATCTGCTCAGAGCAGGATCACAGGGGGGCACAGAACTTCTACACCACACATTCTGCTGCAGCAACTGAAACAGGACCTTCTATTAAAAATAAATCATGAAAATAACAATCCCATCTTTAAATTCTTATCCTTTCCTGCTGAGATGGAGCAGCCAGGCCATAACTTGCCAGTCCAAGTAGCTCAGGAGCACTTCCTTTGACTTAGTGCTCCAACAGTCCCACCACTGAAATCCTGTCCAACAGCCTCATCTCCAAACCCCTGTGCCACAGCCCTGTCTGTGCAGAGAGTGTTTCCTCACTTCTCAGCCCAAAAACTAAAGTCCTCAGAAATATTTTTTAATGTGTTTAATTATTTTTGACTCTCAGATATTTACAGCAAATACCCTTTGGAAACCTGGACTTGGAATGTCACATTAGTCAGATTTTTCACCTTCTGCAGGGAGCAGCAACTGGTACTGTAAAATTATTTAGGAATAATGAGAAAAGACATGGATTTCACTTACAGCATCAAAAAGGGCAGATTTTTGTCATGAGTACTGCAAATAGATCCTGGGTTGGAGAAAAGTGCTGCACCTGCAGCAAGACTCTGGTTGGGATATTTTTTTTAATCAGCCCTGACTGCTCTTCACATGCAAGGAATAAAGAAATTGGAAATATCCTATACTGTGCACTCATCCTGCCTTTTACTCCTGATACTTGTACAAGTGTGAGGAAAACACAAACTTTTTATAGAAGTTTTTGTCTCAGATTTTTGGCCTCAAGTTTACATTAAATAAAAAACTGGCACCACTATTCCTATTAATAAGTACAATGACACTCCAAACTAGAATGTTCATTCTGGCTCTTTGTCCTTCCTAATCTGGTATTTTTCTCCAAAGAGAGCTGCAAGGCTGGGCTGCTCAGAAGGGTCTGTTCTCTTAGATCTGGCATCAAAGATCTAACAATGTCCACCCATGTCCTTTGTGCCTTCCATACCCCAACCATTCCGAGAGCTTCAAATGTGCCTTTCAGTGGTGCCACTCTCTGTGATGAAACAGGTAAATTACCATTATGAGACTTCTAATTGCACTCTAGCACCAGAGTCATAGCTGTTTGCCCAGTCCTGTGCAGGGGGAAGCAGGAAAAGGGAGCAATCCCTTCTTTGTGCCTCGGTGAGCGCCGGGCACGGGCGGCTCGGGCACCGCCACGGGGACAGCACCAACCCCTGCAGGACACGCAGCACTTTGGCCCCTGTTAATGCTTCAGGAACTCTGGCTCCCCATGTTTTGGCATCCTCGAGGCATATTTCATATATTGTTTTTAAAGCTTCTTATAGAGCCCGAGGAGCAAAACTCAGATCCAATACAGTTTGACAGGTAAAGGGCACCGTGAAGGCTCCGTAAGCGTCGCTGCTACAGGGGGAATGTGCTCAGGATGTGGAACACCCTTTCTGTGCCATGCACATCCATGGCCCCCGAGCACCTTTTTCCAGGCACTCCGTGCTACTGAGCAGGAAAATCATCATTTTATGATGTGAGGCAAAGCACTGCCTTAGCCTTTTCTGTGCTTTCTCCCTCGCTGTCACCTTGTCACTGTGCAGGGCCACTGCAGGAACACCAAAGCAGGGAAAGGGGGAAAAGCAGCACCACACATTTCCTCTTTGCATGGAAAATAATGCGCTTAAAACAAAACCCCTTGGTATGAAAAGAACAAAAAAAAACCAAACTACTTCATAGCAAATACAGGAAAGAGTAAAAACATGTGGGCATTTTAAAAAGTGTTTCTGTTTGTTCATTGATCCAGCCAGGATGAAAACTTAATTTTCATCAACGATGGACAAAGTTATGCAGGAAACTTCAGAGTACCTGAAAGACAGAGAACTCCCTGTATCCCAGAATGGTTGGGGTTGGAAGGAACCTTAAAGCCCAGATCATCCCACTCCCCCTGCCTTGGGCAGGGACACCTTCCACTACACCAGGTACATCTCCTGTTCACCAGGCACCTCTCCTGTTCACCAGGCACCTCTCCTGTTCACCAGGCACCTCTCCTGTTCACCAGGCACCTCTGGCATGTCTGAGCACAGGTACCAACAGGCTCGACGCACTTTTGAAAGAAAAGGCTTCATCAACTTGTTTTAAAAGTTGCATTTTGAAAAATATATATGTATAATGGGCTTTGTACTTAACACAACTCTCAAGAAACACTACTATGTTGTTCTCTTCCTGACAAAGCTGTTGGGCTCAGCAGGGTTCCTGCAGTAACAGCCACAGGAAGAAAAGTGCTCTAAAATAGTACGTAATGGATGTCTCTTTTGAGATACATGATGTTAAAAAGGGCATAAAACTATTGCTGCAATAATTTCTATTCCTACAATTCCATCTAAAAGTCTCAGAACTTGCTCCTCAGCCTTTGCAACACTCATGTTTGTGTTCCATTTTTTCCCCACATATTTGATGATGACTGTTGTTACCAGCAGAAGGGCCCAACTCCCTTCCAGAGATACTACACGGGGAATTAATTATAGGAAAAGCAGATGAGAGCAGCACTGAAAATAACTCCGAGGTCAAATTTATGCCATATATTAACTTCATGTGATCAAATGCAGTTTGTAGTCAAACTATGCCCAAAAAATCCATCTAACAAGGGGAGGCAGCCCCAGCCATTCCTGCAGAGTCCAGTCATGGAGTGAGGCTCCAGCTCTCAGCTGAGCCCTGGCCCTTCTGCTGGGACTCCAACTCCAGCCAGGACACCACCACATCATCACTACCAAGGTCTCCTTGCATGCCCTGCAGCTCTGTCAGCGGGGAAATCTCCTGCAAGGAAGATCTGAGAACAACTGACAGAGGATTTACTGAGAATCCCGCAGACCCAGTGCTGGAGCCCTTCAGAAGATGGGCTGGGAAAAGCAGCCAAGGTTGGGCACCATCCAATGCACAGAGGAGTAAGAGGGTTGGTACATTTAACCATATAATGGGCTTGGATCAAGATCCCACCAATTGAGAACTTAAAAGAGAAGAGACAGTTTTTCAAAGCTGAAGAATTCCACCTTGCATTTTTCCTGGAGGAACCTCATCCATCTTTAAATCACAATCCCCAAGTCAACTAAGCCTATCCACGTTTTAACTCCATCTTTTTAAACCAAAATGTCCTTCCCACTCCAGCTCTCATTCATCCAAACGTTTCCCAAACTGTGGGATGACTCCTAAAGCAGGAAGATACTGCCTGAGACAGCACCAGTCCTGTCCCCTTGTCCTTCCCATGGCAGAACAGCCTCACTCGCTGTGTTTTACAGCAGTTCATATAAATGACAGATGGAAAGACATTTCATTTACCCCACTCAAACAAGGACCACTTCTCCAGGCCTTCTCAAACAAGGAGAAGGAACCCAGACCTTGCTGGCAGTTGCGTGGAGCTGACAGGTTGAGACCCATCACAGTCAGATGTTCATCACAGAGCGAGGCATTATCCAAACATCTCAGCACACCCAGGAACGGAGCAAAAATAGAGCAGGAGCTGCAGACAGAGCAGTGGCTGCCTGCACAGTAATTCTGTTTGTTCTTCTAAACAGTCACATGATAATTAACATATTGAAAAAGGGAACTCACTCGCTAGAACAAGTCCAGAGGAGGCCACAGAGATGCTCCAGGGCTGGAGCCCCTCTGCTCTGGAGCCAGGCTGGGAGAGCTGGGGGGCTCACCTGGAGAAGAGAAGGCTCCAGGGACACCTGAGAGCCCCTGGCAGGGCCTGAAGGGGCTCCAGGAGAGCTGGAGAGGGACTGGGGACAAGGGATGGAGGGACAGGACACAGGGAATGGCTTCCCACTGCCAGAGGGCAGGGCTGGGGGGGATATTGGGAAGGAATTGGTGTGTGGAAGGGTGGGCAGGCCCTGGCACAGGTTGGGCAGAGAAGCTGTGGCTGCCCCTGGATCCATCCCTGGGAGTGTCCAAGGCCAGGTTGGACAGGGCTTGGAGCAGCCTGGGCTGGTGGGAGGTGTCCCTGCCCATGGCAGGGGTGGCACTGGATGGGGTTTAAGGTCCCTTCCAACCCAAACCATTCTGGGATTCAACGAAAGAGAAGTAGAACAGAAAATCCCCATCTTCTAAAATCCAAATCCTTGGAACTCAAGGTAACTGAACAGCCACAGTCTGGTTAAGGGGCCCCAGTGCCCCACATGTCCCTGCCTGCTCCTGCACTAGGGTGGGGCAGTTCTCTCACATCAAACTGGACATCTCCAGGTGAAATCATTCAGCCAGAGCTGCACAGGTTTAGCCTCTCTGCATTTTGGGGGTTTTCTTTTTTCAGTCGAGTCTCCCTTAATATTTTGCATTCACTTGTGCCCAAAACCAGGGGCATTCAGAGCTCAGCTCAACACCAAAGCCTGACCAGCTGGGTCTCATAAACATTCACTGCTGATGCTTATGTTGAGGAGGATTTTCTCCTTCTTCAGCTCTCTTTATCCTAAAAAGTTGATGTTTTACACTTCTTTAAACCAGGATAACATACGATCTTTTTTAGAGATATATGACGGATTTTACTTTCCCCCCACACTGCTGTCTGGTGGGAATCTCTAATTTTCCCTTTGGAAATCAGGCTCATCTAGAGGCAAGACAGAGAAATGCCAAATGGTAAACTTAAATACGGATCTGCTTTCCCAAACCCTGAAATTAAGCCATTGTTATTACACCATTCAAGGGACCAAATGACTCCAAACCATAATTTATCGAAGATCAAGTGTAAAATCTGTTTAATAATATCCAATACATCCTCTATCTTGGAGATTATATCCTGCATTTGCAGGGCATTGACTCCATAATCTAACAGGTCTTTTCCATCTCTGACTTCTATTAGCCTATGAATTACAACAAAAGGACCATTAGGCAAACCATAATTGTGGAAACAGCCTCTGACACATGAGACTAACTCCTGCCATGGCAGGGAAAACTAAAATTAAAACACAGACAATTGAAAGGAAAGCTTTCCCTTTATCCAACTGCTAACTTGCTTGATTAAAACCAGGATAAGAACTCCCTAAGTCACAGAAAAGGCACTTTTTCTCCCTATCTTACTAGGGAAAATACCTTCTTTGGCAGCACAGCAAGTGCTTGTTTGTCCCTGCAGAAAGGATGGGACTGGGGGGATTATCAGGGATATTTTCTTTACCTGCTGCCTCTACCAGACCCAACTTGTACCAGAGCCAGTTGTGCCAAAAAAAGTGACATTTCTTGGCTTCCAATAAGCTTTACTAGGGCAAGGCTAAAACAAAAGAGCCCAAAAAGCCCAGAAGAGGCAGAAATCCTCCAGCCGGGGCTGCCTGGGAAGGGGCTGGGAAACGCAGCCATCCTCCAGCAGCTCTGGCTGAGACACATTCCTGCAAAGGTCATCGGCTCTGCAAACACCTCAGAGGGAAAGAGGAGTTAGCAAATGAAGTCACACACTTGAATCCATGCACAGGGAATGCAAACTGCACCGAGCCCAGCAAAGGGGGCAGCAGAAATTCAGCCTCAGCTCCCTGCTCAAGGGCTCGCTGGGGCTCCTGAGCAGGTCAGGTGCTGCTCTGCCAAAGTCAGTGCCAGGCAAAAAGGCTGCAAACATGGAGGTGTTATTGCTCCCAGACTTCTGCCCTCCCCTGGCAGCACTGCCAGCCCAGCACCACACCTCAGGCACCACTAGCATGGTCCTGCCACCCTCCTGGGGATGGCAGGGACATGGTGTCCACTTCCAACTGAGCAAACAGCCAGAACCCACGTGTGGTGTGTGAACAGCTGAGAGAATTCCAGCCCTATCCACCAGCCATGGAGGCCCCACATGCCAGAGTCCCAGTGCTGAGGCCTCAGTGCTCTTGGGACTCAGGTGCTGTGCTTTGGCAGGTGAGCAGCTCTCCAGGTGTGTTGAGATTAAAAACCACAGATAGGAGAATGAACACACCATGGAACGACGTTCCCCCAGCCCCATCCTGGCAGGACGTCCCCCTGTGCTCAGAGAGCACGTCGGTGTTTGGGACCAGCAAAGCATCCCCAGCACTGGAGTGAGCCATCCCAAACACCCTCCTGACAAAACTCACAGCTTTCAGCTCTCTGTAACATTTCTCCAGCTTAATTAAGAAATACTTTTCACATGACCAACTGCTCCTTTTTCCCCATTACTTCTAACATGACTGTTTATGCAAAACACACTCATTAAAGACAGTTCTGCAGCATCATCTCTTCTCGCCGCTATTTGCAAAGAAAGAGCACGGGCTGATCCCTTACCTTTACACATCCTACTGCGTCCAAGATGCCAGGCTGGAGGAGCTGCAAACTGGAGCCAAGCCCATGCGTCCATGTGCTGTGCCAGCCTCCTGCACAGCTGTGCCCCTGCACCATGGAGCAGACTTGCCACACATCTGCTCGCCCGCTCCCAGCCCTCGGCGGCGCGAGCTGCCAATTGTGCCTCGCCGTGCCAAACCGGGTGGCAGAGAGGTTGGGTTATTATTTATGGAACAGAGGGATATCCAGGAGGGATTAGGAGGACTCTCAAGATCACTTCTGTTTGCAACTCGAGCAGGGCTTGAAAACAGGTCTTTTCAAATGGCAGCGAGTAAAATTATCCATTTCTGCCACAACACGCTCAGAGCCACATTAACACTTGCATTTAAAAATCAGTTTTCCAAGGGGTTTAGGAGTTGGAAGCAAGTGTGCTCCATGAGCTAATAGTGGCCACACCTGAATGGTTTTTCCTATTCAAATCAGATCCTGAGCAATACCCATACAAAGAGCCTGTTGGCCAAACAGAATCCATGAAAAAGTGCCTGGCAAAGTCCACTCAGGTTAAAGAGGGAAGTGTCACCCACTGATGGCTGTGACACACTCACTGTCATCACCTGCTGCACTTCTGAGCCACCAGATCCTGCAAGCAGGACCAGGGCAGGAAACAACCCTGCAAGAGCAGGAGTGAAGGTAGGAGTTCAATAGAAACATTAATATCAACTCTCTCACAAACACAACCCCCCAGAATGGGCTGCTCAGCATTGCCTTCCCCTGGACTCTGCCAGGCTGCTCCCTCTCACCCCTTCACCTCATAGGACAATTCCAACCTTAATTTCACAGAACTCCTAAGGTTGGAAAAGACCTTAAAGGTTTGAAAAGTGCTCCCAGCCCACCCCTCTTGAATCCCTCTTTCAAGCAGGATTTTGTTAGACACCACATCAGAGGTTCCAGCACGTTCCCATCTTCATTTCCATGCTCTGGGCTGACATTCAGTCTAAACCAAGGAATTCCACAGCATGGCTTTTCTACCCCAAAAGAACCAAACCCTCCTATTTTATTTTCCTGTTTTTCTAAATAAAATTCATTGTGGTATTATTCCAAATTAAATATTGGCTTAAGCTGTGAGGGATTGGGGATGGACAAACAACAACAAGATTCCCTCCTGGAAGTGCACTCCAACACAGACACCTGGGAACATTGCTGGGCCTTGCACATCCTCTGATCCCCACAGGAAACAAACTTGCTCCAAGTTTTCACAGCACAGGTATTTCTGGGATTGCAGTACTAATGGTTTCTCTCCAGCCTCTGCTTTACTGAACCTGGAGCTTTCTCCCCTAAGATGTCACCAAAGGCAGAGAGCAGATGTTTGGAATTCATTTTAGCACAACCTCATTAATGTCAGCAACTTCTTCCCAATAACTTCATGCCATTAATTCCTATTTGTTTTGCAGATCTGCTAAAACTCCAATCCTAAAGCAACGTGTTTGAGGGCACATGCATTTATTCTCATAGCCCTGCTGCTCACTTATAGATGATGGAAGTGTTGTGAACACATGAAATGCATTTGTTTGTGTCAGGAAATGCCATGAAATAAAAATGTAACAGTTCTTTTGGTTCTATAAACTGTCTTCAGGAACTCGTACAAAGTGTCATTGCCTAATTTTACAGTAAAACAGGAAAAAAACAGATGATGGCACCTCGTCATTTCATTTCTCAAAATTCTTAATGGCAGCTGTGGGCAAACATGTTCTAAACATGAGAGTCCTAAAACTTCACTAAACTGCTGAGACAAACCCTCCAAAATACCCATTTGCTGGAGCAGCCAATTCTGATTCTGTGGCCTCAGTAGATTCCTGCTCTTACACTTCTGGGTTTGCCACTTCTTAGAACAGGGGAGTAAAGCTGTCTGAGCTAAGGATCCCAAAGTATTCAGGTGGCTCTGAAAGAAAATTAACAACAATGTAATGATGGCACAGCTGCTACAGAACAGACTTTCAGAACCATGGAATCACACAACCCCAGAAAGGCTTGGGCTGGAAGGTTAAAGCTCATCTCATCCCACCAGCCCAGGTGGCTCCAAGCCCCATCCAGCCTGGCCTTGGACACTTCCTGAGACAGGGCAGCCAAAGCAGCCCTGCAGATTGGCAGGGAGTGAGGAGGGGTAAAAACAGAAGAAATATTTGGGACAAAAAATGTCAACCTGTGCAAACCAGGGACAGTCTTAAAGAGAAGACTCAGAAGGAACTTTACAGGATTAGCCTGTCAGTGTTACAGGAGCAACGTCTGTACCTTGGAGGTACCAAACACCTGCAGAACCTTCTCTCTGCAGAGAAGCCACTGCACGTACCCCAGAGGAGTGTGGCCCCTGCCCCTGTGCAGCACAGGGAGTCACAGCTGGCACATGGGTGGGCTCTGTGCCAGGGAACCCTGGGGTGAAGCATCTCTGCCCACCACCTCGGCCACGCTTCTTCCATCATTGTCTGCTGCTCTCTGCCAGACCGAGTACAACCAACCAAGTGAAAACTCCGACTGTGCTTTTGATCTGAGCAGCAAACCCACCCTCTTCAGCAGAGGTTCTGCTCCCCACCCCGTGCCCTGAGCCCATCCCTGGCTCACAGTGACACTCCCTCCCCAGAGCTGGAACATTTCCAGAGGGGCTGACGGCGGCTCTCGCTCCTCCCGCGCTGAGCCCCCGCATCTTGGCCTTTTAAGTTTAGCTCCAGAGCTTGTCGCTTCCCTTTATTTCTCCATGAAGCAGCTGGAGGGTGTCTTGGGTTGAGGTTCGTACCTGAACTGCTCTGGAGAGCCGAGCCAGCGCCGCAGGCCCAGCCCTGTCCCCACCGAGCATCACCAGCCCCGCGCCCAGCACCAGGACCGGCACCGCCATCACCAACCCACCCCCAGAGCAGCTCCCCAGGGCCCACACACAGGCACTTCCCCAGGACTGCAAACCCCAGCCATTTCCACAGGTTTTCTTGGAGGTTGGGGGCACACAGGAAAGACTTTTGGCAGTTTATTTTACACCTGCATTACAGCTCCGTTTTACTGTCTGCAATTCTTACTGGGTTGTTGCAGTTTACGGTGCAATTCACATGGTACATTAAAATGACAGAATAATTAAAATTTTGGGTTGATGTCTCTTTGTAGAAAACCAAATTAACCAAAAAAATCAGCTAAGTAATGTTATTTAGGGTTTATTAACACACACAGGCCCCTGTGCCTTCAGTAAGACACCCAACAAACATTAAAAGCTGCTTTTTGTGGTGCTTTAGAGCAGATTTCGCCTATTAAAACAATTAAGTCAATACCAAAGCTGAAGTGCTGCAATCCAGAGCATCAAACCCAGCACACACAGCAACAACCAGAACCTGCCAAAAACCCACCACAGTGACCCCAGTGCTGGGGCCAGAGGACCAGGCTCCAGCCTCCCCGAGGGGTTACACAGGAAAGCTGAGTGTCCACACATGAAACTTGTTCAAACACCTTTTCTCCTAAATAGAAACATTCATCTGAATTAAACTCTTCCACCTCTCAAAAGCAGCTCAAGTGTAAGTGAGGGAGCTGAGGAGGAAAAGGTGAAGTGACCAAAACACCCAAATCACACTGTGGAAATTCTTTCATCTTAACCAAGGTCCCAGATTTACAAATGAGATTTGGGTTCTCACAGAAAATTCTATAGATTTGGATAAAAATGAGAAGTTCTCTGACTAGACACAAGGGCTGTTCAGCGAGATGTGCTGTTTACGCTCGTCCAAACCCAGATTTCTCCTCAGCCACTCAGCCTGGCACCTTCCCCAGGGCAGAGCAATCCCACACCTCCTCTCTGGATCGAGAGGGCTGCCTTGCTAGTGCTGGAACCAACCAAATCCATTTATATTGCATCTGCAGAAAGCTCCAGTCCTGCAGACACCCCTCACCTTCAGTTCTCACAGATTTCTATTCCAGGCATGTTGCTTTGGAAGGAGAACACAAATCACCTGTTTTGTCAAAACGAGCTCTCCTGGTCATCCTTGCACTCCACAGAAATGCACTAATCCCATTAAAATTCAATTATCCCATTATTTAGCCAGACACATATTTTTAAATAATATAAATTAAAAAAATAATAAAAATGCACAAAGCTTGAGTTTTCTACAGATCCACCCTCGTGCCTCCAAACCACAATGCCGGCAAAGGCAACCATTTACTGCTAAAACAGGGGAGCAAAGACAGGAGGAAACCAGGAAAACAGAGAAAGCACACCATATAGAAAATGTCAAATATGTCAAAACATTCATGAATACCAACATCTCCCTCTGCACCATCCCCAGCTGCAAAGGTTACTTAGGGCTAACGTTTCAGCAAGTGCAGATTATGCAGCCCTGGGTTTACTTATACATGAAAATTCAGCTACAGGTGCATCCAAAGTGCTTTTTGCATGCAGCCAGTCCGGGGATTTCTCTCACTGAAGCAAAATCAGGAGAGTAAAATCACATAGAACACAAATTTCCCAGCTCTGCCTACCCCAGACATAAATTCCTCCTGGCTGCTCCCGGTGTTCATGACATATGCAATGAGGATAATTAGGGAAAGGACTAAAAGCAAGTGTTGCCAATTGCAATCCCAAACTAATAAAGCTCCTACACAGGTCTCGTGCCTGCAGTAATTTATCTTCAGAATGGTGGATTCAGAACACAACATGACACTTCTTGTCCCTAAGTCACTGATGGAGAATTATATCGGAATTATATCAGCCCAGTTTTATGGGACTCAGAGCACAAAACACCCAGGGCAGCATCACTTCGTCCAGGCCCTCGGATAAATGAAGCTGAAATTAAATGTCACAAGCAGAACACGACGGGCTGTGTAAGCAAACACCCAGCCTGGATTCACCCCCAGTTTGCCTGTCAAGTTTGGAAATCTTGGCATGTTTGGGAAAGTTGTGGCTTGGTGTAAGCTCCTCATCCATCAACACCAGGAGGATAAAGGTGCCCTGCTCCACCTCAACAGTGAGACCTCCCTGGGAACACAAGTGTGACTCTCAAACAGAACAAACAGACTCCATTCTTACACATCAGTGCATCAGAGGAGTAAGTCTGTAGAAAATGGTGCAATTGTATGAGCAAAAGAAAAGGTGGGTTCAAATCAGCCCAGTGGGCTGATAAAGTACAAAAGCTGAACTCTCCAAGGAACAAACCAGGACGGGTCTGGCTGCTCCTCACACGAGCCCAGAAGAACGAGCAGTTAACAAATTCCAGCAGCAGCACACAGCTAAAATAATTAAGACAACTATTGATCTGGAATATTGCAAGCCTGGAGAAGTGAAATCTTTTAATAAATCCTCCCACTGATACCACCAGTTAAAAATTATTCCTTCAGCTCTATATTCTGCATTGAAATTCCACTCCAAGCATTTTTCTGAATGTCTCTATACAGTGCTCAGTGCTTCTTCCCTGCCTTCTCGCTTTCCTTCCTTCCCGGGGGCTGCAGAGCAGGGAAAGCAGCAGACCCAGCGAGCACAGAGCGTTCAGCAGCCACCCCCCTCCTCCAGCCTGCCCTTAAGAGCCCCCCACCCCGAGCCCCTGGAAGCATTCCCTCCTGTGTCCCCTGCCCAAGCCCACCTCGATGCCCGTGCCCAGGCAGACGGGGCGCCTCCAGCTGCTCCTCCGTGCAGGGCTCCTCTGCCCGGTCACCCACCGGGCCACCGACGGGGCATGAGCCCCATACGGGGGGGGGAACTGAGGAATGGGGGAAACCTGCGGGAACGAGGAGACGGCCGGAGGGGAAAGGCCGAGGGAGGCGGGAAATGGCTGCCTGAGGAGGATAAATCCTCCTCTCCACAGGTGCAGAGGGTTAAACTTGTTAGAAAAGTTACTGCAGAGGACGCCGAGGAAAGTGGCTGCAGCTGATTAATGAGGACAATTGGGAACAGGTGTGGGGATATTTGAGCGGGGGGTGTCGAGTTGTTAAATCCTTTCTATAAACGGGAGGGGGTGACATTTTAAAAACCTTCTATAGCATAGACGTTTACAGTCCTGTATCTACTTACCTACACATATTTAGGGAATATCTCTATTCCATATATATTTCCTACGTTAAAGTCACAGCTACTCCAGCCCTGTGTCCGCGGCAATCCCAAACTCAATGCCCCGCTCAGCATGAATTAGGCAGCGCTGAACTGTACCCCGGCCCCGCTTGCTGCCCCGCACCCGCCTGCCATGAGGCCGACTACTACTTCTTCTTACAACCCTTTATTTTAAGAATTTTTCGCCTAATCGAGGCGCAAAGCCCCTTCCCCCGGCGGACCGGGGGCTCGGGGGTTGCCGGCACCGGGATGGCAGCAAACGGGACTGGCGGGGCAGCGGCGGGGGCTGCAGAGCCGCGGATCGCAGCCCACCCGGATCCCGGGAATGGGGATGCAGCACCGGGATGCTTCCCCCCCGTAACTCCGTGTCCGTGAGGGCTTTTGTGGCTCGGGCACGGCGGGACGCGCGGCAGAGAGCGCGTTAGAACCGATTTCGGGATTGGTGTCGCCCCAGCCTTCCGCGGGCGTTGTTGTGTCTCGCTGAGGCAAGGGCTGAAGTTCGGTCCATCCCCAGCCGAAACGCAGAGTTTTGGTTCCTCCTCTCCCTCTCCCCGCGTGGGACCCCGCGAGCGCACCCCGGCCCTGCGCCGAGCGCCGGGACCCTGCGGGGCTCTCGGAGCGGGGTCGGTCCTGCCGGGTCTGAGAATCCCCCCTGTCCTGCCCCAAAACTTCCCGGGACCCCCGAGGAGGATACCCGCGGTACCCCGCGCCCCACTTTGCTCCGCGCTGCCCGTCCTGCCCCCGCGAGCTCCTCCGCAGCCGCAGGACGAATTTAGGAATTAAATCCCATAAATGAGAGGTGTTTTCCGGAGGAATTCACCCCCGGATGAAGGGATGTGCCTGAACAAACGCCGGTGCGGGAGGAGGGAGAGAGGGACGGGTGTCGCAGGATGCGGAGTCTGGATGCGGTGAGGACCGACCGCGGAAAAACCTGGGAAAGGACCAACCTCCGAGCCGCGGGTTTTCCTCCTCTTCCTCCCGCGGCGCCGGCGGTCCCGAACGGGAGCGGCCCGTCCATCGCCGCTCCGGGATCGCCGCACGGGCAGAGGCTTTTGTCCCCTGGGTGCGGCGGGGGCTGCGGGGCAGCTTCGCACTTCGGCAGAAAGGAGACGAAATTCGATTCGTTTATATGTTTTATTGTTGTAAACATTAAAATTGTCTTTCTCAAAGAAAGAGTTCTCGGGAGAAAAAATAATAATAATTATAATCCGCGTTTCTAACTGTCTTACACCATATTAAAAAAGGCAGCGACTTTTCCGTGTGCCAAACCGGAGTATACAAAGAAAAATACTACAGAATATGGCAATATTAAAAATATTACTCGAACATAAAATAATATATTAACCGACAATTTTTAGACATAAAAAAACCCGGAACAAAACAAACCAAAAATTCAAAGTGCTCAGTAATTTCCAGGGAGTTATGTATAGTATAAGCACTCTGGAAACAGTCAAAAGCTGCTGCATGCAAGATCTGTTTAGCTTTAGACAACAAAATAATCAAGATATAAACTTCTTCTTTAATCAACATCAACAGTACATACAACACTTACAAACAAGGGGTGTCGGGCGGTGTTTACAAACACTATGTGTCTCTTTGGGGGGAATTTCGGGGGGGTGACACTTGTGCCCACCTATTTTACAATTGAGAAAATGTTTGAAGCTTAGATAACTACCAGTCTTTATAAAAGCTACCAGACTACATAGTGTCTGAAATACTATTTATAGAATATAGACATTACTGAAATAGCAAGTGCCTATAACATTGTCACCCTGGAATCGTCATGCTTCCCTGGTATGGACAGATTGGGTTTTCTTTTCTCTATTCTCCTCTTTTTTTTTTTATTATTTTTTTCCCCAAACATGTTTAGTTTTTTTTTAAAGAGTTGTTTTCTGTATTTCTTCATAAATAGGCACAGAATATTTTTTTTAAAAGCCAAACTGCATCAGATAAATTTACAAGCCTTTGCCTTCATTAATGCCACGCCACCCACACAACGTTTGGGGTTTGGGTATATTACAGCTTTCCTTTACAGCAGAAAACTTTAGTCTTTAGGAGGGTGAGACTTGTGGGTCACCTCAACACTCAGTTTGTCACCGTGGGAGTCTGAGCTGCGCACCCGGCGTTGCCAGATTGGTTCATCTTTCAAATCAGAAGTCCTTAATAATAAATTCATTTAGAAGCTGATAATAAAAAGTTTATACCATGGTATTTGTGTAGTCCATGAGCTGCATCCATGATGCCCCAGAGCCAAAATGCCCATCGCGTTCTGCCTGCAGGAGTTTGCAACACTGGGTGGGGTGGGAGCTGGCACCCAGGGGTGCTGCCCCGGGCCCAGACCAGCTCCCCTTCAGGCAGGTGGAGCTTCTCCTCGAGTCAGTGGAAGCGCAGAGGAAGAGTCTTAAAACGGTAAAGTGTCCAGAAAAAGTTTGTCAATTATTGCTGGCGGTGGCACCAAATCTTCCAGTTTCAGGTAGAAAATGCGCTGCAGCCCCTGCGTGCAAAGCGTGCGGAGTTCGGGGAGCTTCCCCAAGAGTTTGGACAAATAGTTGGGGCGATTCAGCCCCCCGTTATTGAAAGTCACATGGTCTTTGAGGCAATTTACAATCTTGTTCTGAAGCTCTTCCACCCTCTTGGGTTCCTTAAGCCCGTGCCTCTCTGCAAAGAGAAGGGTGCGGGACGTTATGGGCCTGACAGGAGAAAGGCGGGCGAGGGGAACAGGAGCTGGGGCCGGGCGGGAAGGGGAGACACTGACCTGTCACCATGGCCAGGGCAGCGATGCAAGAAAAGGCAGAGATGTCGATGTTCATGTTTTGCAAGTTGGAGGAAAATTCCACAATGGAATCGATCCACTCCCCAAAGCCACGGACACACTGCAACCGGTGCAGGACCACCCCGTTGCAGAAGATCAGCTTCCCCTCCACGGGGTTGGACCTGGAAGGAAGGGGACAACCCCAAAATGAACTGATGGATGAATGAGAGAGGGAGGAAAATAAGACAGAAAGAGAAAAAGGAGGAAAAGAAAGAGCATGAGAGGAAAAAAAAGACAAAGGATTAAAAAAAAGAAAGAGGAAAGGAGAAAAGAAAGAATGAGCAGAAGGAAAGAAGGGAGGGAGAGAAAGAAGGGAGGAGATATAAAATAGAGAAGGAGGTGAAAGATAAAAAAGAAAAAGGAAAGAAATTAAAAAAATAAGAAAGGAGAAGATGGGGGAGAAAAGCTAAACAACTAATTACTTGAGGAGCAATAAATGAAGGATTTAAGAGGCACCTAATTACTGAGGAGTTAATAAAATGCAGCTCAGTGGACCTTGAAGGGGTCTGACTCCCTGCCCGCCACTCACCTGTACGCCAGCCGCAGCACGAACAGCTCCAGGAAGGCAGACTCGAACAGCAGGTCCTGGTCGGTTTTGGGGAGGTCGGTGAAGCCGGGGATTTTTTCCGCCCACCCTCGGATGATCTCCATGGAGCCGGTCAGGAGATCATAGAACTGCTGGATGTGCTGGGTGTCGTCACCGCTCAGCTGGTAGTCGGGGTTAGCCTGGAACTGGAAATTCATTTTAAAAAGCCCTTAATGAGGTTCTCTAAAGTCTATAACCCGTGAAATTGCCCACCCCGTCCCTGGCCAGGGAGCGGGCTGGGATAACAATTAAACCTCTCTCTGACCGGTGAGGAAATTAGATGTTCCGGGGCAATTAATTCGATTAGGAAACGGCGCTCCGAGGCCGCTGCTCCCCGTGCGCGGGGGGCTCGATCCCGGGGCGGCGCCGGGGCCGGCGGGGCCGAGCTGAACCCTCGNCGGCGGCGGCGGGTCCCTCCGCGAGCTCGGTCCCGCTTACCCGGGAATAGTCCAGGCTGGTCATAGCCGGGTTGGAGTCGACATGGGCTCTCACCAGCGCACTGATCAGACTCACCGGGGGAGAGGGGGGAGAGGGCTCCTGGGGGCTCTTCGGTTTGGACGGCAAGCGGCCCCGCCGGCCTTTTAGGCTGTCTGTGCGCACCACTGCAAGAGAGAGCGGGGTCAGCGCGGGCCGGCCCCGCGGGGAGAGCNTACCGGCAGGACTGAGCCGAGCCCTCGGTACCGGAAGGACTGAGCAGAACCCCCGGTGCCGTCGGGGCCGAGGCGAGCCCTCGGTACCGACGGGGCCGAGCCGAGCCGCANGCGGCAGTACTGGCAGCGGTTGCGGCGGCGCTTGTCCACCGGGCAGTTCTTGTTGGCCAGACACACGTACTTGGCGTTCTTCTGCACCGTGCGCTGCGGACGGGATGGGACGGGACGGGACGGGCGGCGTGAGCGACGGGACGGGGCTGCGGGCCCCGCTCTGCCGCCACCGCCTCCCCAGCTCCTGCCTTTATTTTCTTTTTCCTTCTTTTGCCCTTGATTTTCTTTTCCCTTTCCCCCTTGCATTTTCTTTTATGGTTTTGGCTTTATGCTTTACCCTTTTCCCCTTATTTTGTTTTCCCGGCTTTATTTTCCCTCCTTTCTTTTCTTCTCCCTTTTTAATTTTTAATTNTACCGGCAGGACTGAGCCGAGCCCCGGTGCCGGCGGGGCCGAGCAGCGCTGCGGGTGCGGGTGCGGGCGCGGTGCGGTGCCGTGCCCNTTTCTATTTTCCTTTTATTTTCTTTTCCTTTTTTTCTCACCTTTATTTTCTTCATCCTTTTTATCTTTATTTCCCTTCCCTTTCCCCCTTTTTATTTCCTTTTCCACTTTCCCTTTATTTCCTTGTCCCTTTCTTCCTTCCCTTTTCTTCTCACTTTTTAAAATGTATTTATTTTCCCTTTTGTTCCTTTATTTCCTTTTCCTTTTCCCCCTTAATTTCTTTTCCCTTTCCCCCCTTTTATTTCCTTTTGCCTTTTCTATCTTTTTCTTCCTGCCCCCTTTCTTTTCGTTTCTTTTTTTTTCCTGGGCATTTAACAGGAGCAAATTGACAGCGTTAACATCCGCGGTAACCTCGCAGCTCCTGGCCGCGTTTTATATGCCGAGAGGAGCGAAGGAGACGCTCGGTAAATACAAATCCGTGGGCATTCATATTATTTACATTCCTTGGAGACCTTCTCTATTTAAAATGATAAGATTATTCAATCAGGATGGTGAAATAAAGAGATCACTTAATTTTACCACAGGGAATTCTGTTCCACATGGTTAGCTCAGACGCAGTTCTCTGTCCTAACCGATTTCCATCTGCGGGCTCCTCACCCCGGCGGGTCCCCCGCTGCCGACGCCCTGCGTGTGCCCTGTCCACACCCTGCCTGCCCCCTGTCCCTGCCCTCTGCCCTGCCTGCCCACTGTCCTGCACTCTGCCCCTGCCCTGCCTGCAACCTGCCTGCCCACTGTCGTGTCTGTTCACTGTCCTGCACCCTGCCTGTCCCCCATCCAGCACCCTGTCCTGCCTTCCTGCCCTCCACCCTGCTTGCCTACTGCCTTGCCCTCTTGCCTCCCCACCACCTTGCCCACCTGCCCACCCCTGTGCCCACCTGTCCATCTCCCACCCCTGTGCCCACCTATCCATCTCCCCCCCCTCCGCCCCCCTGTCCATCTCTCCACTCCTCCGCCCA
>VWZD01007431.1:20159-41969 GCA_013396695.1 Sakesphorus luctuosus | reverse complement strand
AGCTGAAAACTAGGACAAGGGCAGATCAGTCATTGCATGCCTAGGGCTCAGCAATTCTGCAAGTCAAAATTACTACTAACAAAAAACAATTCTTCATGCAAAGCACTCACAAATCAAGCGACACAAAGAGGGTTTCATCTGCTTAGCCAAGATCAGGTTGATAACCATGACAGGTTGATATTGGTTTTCAATGCTTCCTTCCCTGATAAAATTGAACTGCTAGAAACTGTTTGCCTTATACTGGATTACATACATCCAGTATATTTGCTAAGGTCATTATTTCTTTCCACCAGTTTCCTTTATAGCCACCAGAAAGTCACCTTTNATACCCTTTCAGAAGTAAAAAGATAGAAAATCCTAAATTTATAGGTCAGCTTTAAAGCATACAGAATATGCAAATTTGTGACCTGTATTGCAACACATGCAACTCTCATTTCTTTTGACAACATAACAATAATATTTCTTCAAGCGTACATAGACTAGGATACATTTCCAAAAAGGAGCTAAGGCCACAGCCTTGTGTCTCTAAAAAGCAATAAACCCAACTCAATTAAATCATAAATAATCTTACCAATGCAGAAACAAAACATTCTCATATGAATTTTATTCTTTACAAAGTGAAAATAAACTCAGAATTGACACCTAATATATTATGACATAACCTCTGCAAATTTCTAAAGCAGTAGAAGGCTGGCAACTGTAGTTGTCCCACAGGCTGCCTTTCTGTAAATACAGTACAGTATTTTACAATGTCTTACACCTAAAATACCTTACATTTTCTCTGCTTACATTAAACAAAATTAAAAGTGGACAATGACTGGATTGTACATATGCCACAGCACTGTTTCCATAGCATGACATCTGGCAGGCACTTCCAATGATACTGCCTTCAGCAAATTAGGGATTTCTTATTGAATTATGCTGCAGCTGCTCTTCTGTGTGTGTTCAGCTCAAAACAGCACAGAAGCACAAACATTGAACTCACTAACAGACATCACTCCAGCAGAAAGAGCTTCCTATGTATAAAATCATGCTATCACTGACTTTTTACCTGATGGTACTTTCTTTACATTTGTAAGTCATTCAGAACATTTTTTTGCAGAACAGTGGCAAGATAGATACAGTGTACAAGCATGCAAAACACAAGAGTACATCAAGTGTTTTATTTCCTTGCTACAGCCACTTTAGAAAGCACTGGTCAGGCATACAGGAGGAAATACATATTTCAAAAAGGTTTGAAAAGCTGGGCACCTAATAGAAATTTGCTTTCAGGTTTTATTTCGGTGTCAATAGAAAGCAGGGAGGAAAAAGAGAGGCTCAGCTTGTCTTGGTGCACACTGTGAATACACTGAATTAATTTGCTTGACATATGATCTACATAAATTCTGAAAAACCAAGACATACTATAAATTTTATCCTGTAAATAATGAAACTAGATCCTTGTTAAAAAGTCATAGTTCCATTGACTCCAACATCAGCAGTGTTTCAGAGAATTACACTGATACTGTAATTAGATTTTTGTCTGTGATTACATCAAACCAATCTGATATATTTGCTTAAATTTGCTAAAAATAGCTATGGAACTGCTCATTGTAAGAGATGAAGAATTAATGCTGGTGCAAGCCTCTAGAGGTAGCAAAAGTTTGGCTTCAGTATGGTTATTATCTTATGATGGTAAGCTATGATATTCAAGCAGGAATTGTGAATTTAGTATTTCTGCATTATTGATGAATGCAACATACTCAGGATGTATTACCTTTCCTGAGCTATTCACATGTGACAGAAGGCACCTCTTGCATTAAAATGAGAAGTTATGAGTTTTAAATATTGTGTTTTATCCAAAGGAAATTCATAAGTACTTTAATTAGATAAGTGACCTTATTGACAACATTAGATTTCATAGATTCTGGACAATGCATATGTTTAGAGTCAAGCGCATCCTGCACTGGGGCATTCTGACCAGGGACTAGGAAACCTGATAGAAAAACAAGGGTATAAGGAAGATGACATCCCAGTCTGTACATCATCACCACTTTAAAGGTTCTTCATATTTGAAACCAGTGAAAGCCATACATTCTTTAGCTCAACACTCATATATTTTAAGAGTTCAAGAAAACGATCATATTTCCATGATTTTATTTTTTTTAATATATAAAGTTGCTGCTACAGGAATCATCTCCACTGTTGCCACATCTTTTTCTGTGACCATCCCTGCCTCTCAGCTGTCCTATGAAACAGATGAGTCCTGTATTTCCAGCAAGATCTCAAAACAATGGCACAAACATGATAGACATATTGCATTCAGGGCAATCAGTGAGTCCTAAAGGAACTCAGTACAGCTTCCAGAGTTATGCACTGTGCTGGGGCAATAAGGGAAAAAACCCAACAACAACAAAAAAGCAAAACAAAACAACAACAAAAAACATGCTTCTATTAAAAACATATTTCAATCTTTCCTTTGAAAACACTGTCACAGTATTTTCCATATCACCTGAGAATCTGGCGAAGTCTAAAGGTGCAGCCTACCTGTTGCCACACACTGTGGGCCCTTTCTCCTTGCCAAATGAACTGGCAACGTGCCACTTGATAGAAATAGACCATAGAGTGCATTTGAGGTTTCTGAAATGTTGGCAGCTGCTAGCTATAAGAAGCAATCTTACTGCTTTCCTGACAATGTGCTTGGAACATCTTGTCATGATATGATAAACCCTACCACTGACAAACCAATGAAATGCAACAAATATACAAAGTAATTCCCCATACTCATCCTGATTTTTTTGTCTGTGTAAAAAACCCATAGTTTAATACAAAATTGATGGACTCTTCTTTTCACAGTCAAAATGTTCGCTTTGACTATAAAAACTAAAACTTAGCAACATGAATGCAGAAAATAGTCTAAGCTTGCACACTGCAAGCTTCCAGACTGAGACACCTGTAATGTTGCCAGCCTGTACTGATCGTGAACTGTGGACAAAATTAGTGGCCAGAACACCCAAAGGGACACTGGTTATTTCCAGTGGCAATTTCTGACGCTGCTCATTGCTGACCTGATCCAGTTCCTTCTAAAGTCCATGGAAGTTTTACTAAAGATACTAAAAAAAGAGTAATTAGACAACTATTGAATACTTTGGGAAATGCAGACCAACAATGACACCATGTTGTGAAGGTCAGCAGTACTGGGAGTGTCACCTGAGGAAACTGAAGGTCTTGTAACAAAAACAGTGTGGCAAAGGATTGTACTAATCACATACGTTACAATCTTGACCTTAAAATAATTAAAAATTGATGTTTAGAATACAATACAGCTGTGCAACCATATTTAAAACTACTGATTTCATAGAAGGAAGAAAGTTATATGAAAAGGTCACAGTCTAATTTTGTGACCATATATTTGCTCTTTATTCCCACAGTGAAAATGTCTAATTTTCAAAAGATCAAACCAATAATTACTTATTATGAAAGTATTTTAGTCAATACCTAATTTCTTAGTATTGATTGCTATTTAGACATTCAAAATGCACTCTACAGCACCAACCTTATCCTTCTTACATGTGCTTGTAAGCATTTAAGATATTGAATAAAAGCTGTGGGTTAAAATGCCAAGCATTGGATTCATTGTATTACAAATAATTTTTTTATCCATCTCCAAAATAAAATTTAATTAGCAAGTAATTTAAACATTGGACAGTTAAATACATTGTTTAAACAATGTGGATTTCTATTATAATATACATTTAGCCTTTGACTTGATTAGACAGTATGAATTCTAATTTATCTTTCAGGATTATATAACAGGAAGGGGAAATGGCATGGGGTGTTTTTTTGTTAGTTTTTAGAAGGGGTTTATTGTTTAGTTTGTAGGGTGGGAAGGAGTTGGTTGGTTGGGTGGTTGTCTTTCCCTTGGGTGGCAAGACATTTGGCTCATTTATGCCAAACTTTTAAAAAATTGTGAAAAGCCATTCAATTAAGAGGATCTTTCACTTTCTCATTTTACATTACTAGCATCAGGCTACATGAAATTCACCTGTAATTCATCTGATGAAGAATAGCTTTATGATTATTACTTTTTAATATTGACCTCAAAGACTGGACAGGTATCCTAAAAAAATTTTAAATTGAAAAAAACTAGAATAAAAAATACAAATTGTTTTTTAAATGTTAGAGGCTAAAGTGAATTAGTTTGAATATTAAGAATTCTCACAAAATCATTGTCACTCTATTTTCTAAGTAAAACCTTGGCATTATCCTTTGAACTTCACAAATTGCCTCACACTTTCTGGTTGATTTTTGAGGTTTGAGTCTACATCTTACTATTTTGATACATAAAATCCAGAAAGACTATTGTCTCAGAGGAGTGGAGAAAGCACTTGATCTATACACATGTATGTATCTCAGCAAACAGTTAAGAACTGACTAGAGAAAGTAAAGACTGAAGAGCAAGCGTCCATTTCTGACAGAAAACTATGTATATCTTACTTAATTTTATATTCTTGTTCTGAAATTCTTCTAGAAATGCATGGTACACAGTTAAGTGTAAATTTCTAAGATTGAAAGGTGTCATAAATTTTAAAGGTGTATGTTCTTATTTTTAGGCTGTCTTTACATCACATCAGCAGGACAGGTGTTACATCAACTCCTCAAAAGTCAAGGCAGAAACAGTCTCTTTCTACATATACATGCACATACAGGACTTATGATCACAGGTGGTGCTTTACAACTTCTTGCATTGAAGCAGAATAAGAAGTCCTATCTTTTCTATTATTTTACTGATACTTGTGCTTGATGAAACATGCCAGCCTGCTTTCATACCTTTATCCAGAGAAACTGTATGAAGGTGGTAGACAGAGCAAGTCAAAGCATAGGCTTCGAACACAGATGGACAAATGCATCTAACCAAGATGCATTTAAAGCTAAATTAGAACACCTTCTGCAGTTAATAAATAGCTTTGAAGAGTGTTCAACAAAGCTCGCCAACTGTGCTGATGATATACCTTTACCTTTTAACACTGATGTATAAACAGGATCCCAAATCAATAAGCAATTCATAAAGCTACTAAAAAGTAATGAATTATGGACACTGCTAAGTAGGTCTTGATTCAGTAGCTTGAAATACTACTGAGACGAGGTGTCTACACTTGTCATCAGGTGTTTGTCCTCTTCTTAACTCTCCAGACTATTTTAACTATTGAATCTATCTTGCCTATTTAAGTTGGGTCTGCTCTGTAGCCAGTAAACACATGTATTTTTTATTTTAAAAAGCAGGAACGCATGGTCCTATAAATTTAGAGAATTTATTTACAAAGATGAGGTTTGGGATCAATGAGCTGTGCATGGGGAAGGAAGAAAGAATGGAATGTCTCATTTAAAAGCTGAAGGCAGTCTTGTTATTTACTTTATGTCAGATCTTCTAAATTATGATTTTTCTAACTCTACCTGAATTAGAGGTGTACAAATCTGCCTTTTTTGACTAGAACAGTCTTCTTCAGACAGAGAGAAACACAGAGTATGGGGAAAAGAGCTTTTACGTGAGGAATGGGTCAGACAGTTAAACAAAAGCAGAGGCAAGCAACTCAAGCCCATTATCAACTGTATTATTTATCAAAAAGAGTAAAAATTGGGGTCTCTACCACTGTGCAGGAAAAAACTCTACAGTTCACCCTTATATATCATTTTTTACGCTACCTCTCTAGGGAAGGAAATCAAGAATTTTCACTAGATACAAAGGCAAGATGAATAATTTAATAAAAAAATTGACATTAACTGAAAAGATTGATTAAACATTTCTGCAACAGTAAAAAGAGTTCAAACAAAGAGGAAAGCAACCCTCCTCCTCCCCATCATACTCTCAGACATTAGTCACACTCCATGAATTATAAGACAGACTAATGGTCAGAACCAATGACTCAGTAGTTTAGGTTGGAAGGGAGCTTAGAGATCATCTTGTTCCAGCTCCTTATCGTGGACAGGGACACCTTCCATCAAACCAGGTTGCTGAAAACTCCATCCAACCTGGCCTTGAAAGTACCAGGGGTGGGTCATCCACAGCTTCCTTGTGCAGCATCTGAGAAAAAAAAAGCTGAGGGCAGGCTTTTGTGGTGCATGCAGGCAAAGTGTTTATCATACTTCTTCTAAATTTATACCATCCTAATCTAGATACGGATGTAGACTAGGTCCAATAGAAGCCTTGGTAAAACATTCACATGGGGCACAACTGTTTTCAGTCACAAGACACGCACTCTCCTGTAAGAGTCTAAAAAGCTGCCAATCCCAGATATGGAGGTGAAAACTGGAATGTTCACTGAACACACGACCCACAATTTAAAGGACTTGTGGCTAGGACATGTTAATAAGGAGGATGGATTATGGTAACGTATGTTAACTAGGGGATCATACAAGTTTGGGCTAGGTTGCAAAATTAGTTAAGATTTTCTACAACAGGGATTTACATGGGGGGAAGAAAACAAAGGGTTTCAGCACGATTTGATAACATTCATCTTAAAACCCATCTCTATCTTGGAGCTGGAGACAGCTAATCAGCATTGTTGAACATCAACAGGCCCTGTTGTCCTTAATGATGGGACTTTGTCTCAGCCTCTGTTGACCATGACTTACTGCTTAAGCTTGTCAGGCTTCTCACTGCTGGAAGCTGAATTTTGATCCCTGCACTCCATAATCATACCACAGGCAGTTTTCCAACCCAACCTGTCACTATTCCTTTGCACGTACAAGGTCTGTTTGACCTGCTCAAGACCATGATATACGTCTTTTTAATTTCTTCTAATCTTCTTCTTTGATTATCAAGGCATTCCAAGCATCTGGTGCACAACATTCTGCAGCTTCCACATCCCTGGGCAACCTCTACCAGCACCTCACCACCCCCACAGAAAAGAATTTCTCCCTAATATCTAATCTAAGCCTGTCCTCTTTCAGTTTGCAACCATCACTCCTTGTCCTATCACTCCATGACCTTGTCAAAATTCGCTCTTCAGCTCTTTTGTAGCCCAGACTTTAGGTACTGGAAGGGGCTCCAAGGTTTTCCCAGAGCTTTCCCTTCTCCAAGATGAACAGTCGCAGTTCTCTCAGACCATCTCCATAGCAGAGGTGCTCCAGCTCTGTGATCATCTTTGTGGCCCTCTGTGGACTTGCTCCAACAAGTGTAAGTCCTTCCTATGTTGGAGGCCCCAAAGCTCCAAATTCTCCATGTAGGGTCTCCCCAGAGTGGAGTAGAGAGGCAGAATCCCCTCTCTCAGCCTGCTGCCCATGCTGCCTTTGATGCAGCAAAGGACATATTTGGCTTTCCATCCTGTGAGCACACACGGCCAGCTAATGTTGAAATTCTCACCCACCGACACCCTAAAGTCCTTCTCCTCAGAGCTGCTTTCAATCCATTCTCCACCCAGCCTGTATTTGTGCCTGGGACTGACATGACCCTTGGTGTAGGCCTTATTGAACTCCAGGAAGTTCACACAGTCCCCACCCTCAAACCCATCCAGGTCCCTCTTGCCTCCAGCATGTGACCACATCACACAGCTTTGTTTTGCCATCAAACTTACTGAGTGTACACTCAGTTTCACTGTCCTCATCACCAAGACATTAAACAGCAACTGGTCCCACTATGAACCCCCAAAGAACACCACTTGTCACTGGTCTCCACTTGGACATTGTACCACTGGCCACAATGCTTTGCATGTGACCATCCAGTCAATTCCTCATCCAGTGAGTGGTCCATCTACCAAATCCATGCCTTTCTAGCTTAAAGACAAAGATTCTGTGTGTGACAGTGTCAAAGGCCACCACTATCGTAACCCCATCACAGAATTTGTCCCCACATTTTTCAGCCATTATTTGCCCTTAGTGAAAGCACATTGGCTGTCACTAATCAACCCCCATTTTTCATGTGCCTTAGCATAGCTTCCAGAAGGATGTGCTCCATGATCTTGCCACCTAGGCACAGAGGTAAGACTGACTGTCCTGTAGCTCCCCAGGTTTTCATTATTTCTTTTTTTAACATTGGAGTTATGCTTCCTCTTTTAGAGAAGTCCAGCTATCCAACCTGGTCTCTGCAGCTCACTCCTTCACTGAAAAAAACAATGCCCTAGAAAGAAATGTTGATTTGTGTTTTATTTTTGTCTTGAGGCCAGGTTTCCCAGAGGTCTACTAAGCATTNAGGGACACCTTCCATCAAACCAGGTTGCTGAAAACTCCATCCAACCTGGCCTTGAAAGTACCAGGGGTGGGTCATCCACAGCTTCCTTGTGCAGCATCTGAGAAAAAAAAAGCTGAGGGCAGGCTTTTGTGGTGCATGCAGGCAAAGTGTTTATCATACTTCTTCTAAATTTATACCATCCTAATCTAGATACGGATGTAGACTAGGTCCAATAGAAGCCTTGGTAAAACATTCACATGGGGCACAACTGTTTTCAGTCACAAGACACGCACTCTCCTGTAAGAGTCTAAAAAGCTGCCAATCCCAGATATGGAGGTGAAAACTGGAATGTTCACTGAACACACGACCCACAATTTAAAGGACTTGTGGCTAGGACATGTTAATAAGGAGGATGGATTATGGTAACGTATGTTAACTAGGGGATCATACAAGTTTGGGCTAGGTTGCAAAATTAGTTAAGATTTTCTACAACAGGGATTTACATGGGGGGAAGAAAACAAAGGGTTTCAGCACGATTTGATAACATTCATCTTAAAACCCATCTCTATCTTGGAGCTGGAGACAGCTAATCAGCATTGTTGAACATCAACAGGCCCTGTTGTCCTTAATGATGGGACTTTGTCTCAGCCTCTGTTGACCATGACTTACTGCTTAAGCTTGTCAGGCTTCTCACTGCTGGAAGCTGAATTTTGATCCCTGCACTCCATAATCATACCACAGGCAGTTTTCCAACCCAACCTGTCACTATTCCTTTGCACGTACAAGGTCTGTTTGACCTGCTCAAGACCATGATATACGTCTTTTTAATTTCTTCTAATCTTCTTCTTTGATTATCAAGGCATTCCAAGCATCTGGTGCACAACATTCTGCAGCTTCCACATCCCTGGGCAACCTCTACCAGCACCTCACCACCCCCACAGAAAAGAATTTCTCCCTAATATCTAATCTAAGCCTGTCCTCTTTCAGTTTGCAACCATCACTCCTTGTCCTATCACTCCATGACCTTGTCAAAATTCGCTCTTCAGCTCTTTTGTAGCCCAGACTTTAGGTACTGGAAGGGGCTCCAAGGTTTTCCCAGAGCTTTCCCTTCTCCAAGATGAACAGTCGCAGTTCTCTCAGACCATCTCCATAGCAGAGGTGCTCCAGCTCTGTGATCATCTTTGTGGCCCTCTGTGGACTTGCTCCAACAAGTGTAAGTCCTTCCTATGTTGGAGGCCCCAAAGCTCCAAATTCTCCATGTAGGGTCTCCCCAGAGTGGAGTAGAGAGGCAGAATCCCCTCTCTCAGCCTGCTGCCCATGCTGCCTTTGATGCAGCAAAGGACATATTTGGCTTTCCATCCTGTGAGCACACACGGCCAGCTAATGTTGAAATTCTCACCCACCGACACCCTAAAGTCCTTCTCCTCAGAGCTGCTTTCAATCCATTCTCCACCCAGCCTGTATTTGTGCCTGGGACTGACATGACCCTTGGTGTAGGCCTTATTGAACTCCAGGAAGTTCACACAGTCCCCACCCTCAAACCCATCCAGGTCCCTCTTGCCTCCAGCATGTGACCACATCACACAGCTTTGTTTTGCCATCAAACTTACTGAGTGTACACTCAGTTTCACTGTCCTCATCACCAAGACATTAAACAGCAACTGGTCCCACTATGAACCCCCAAAGAACACCACTTGTCACTGGTCTCCACTTGGACATTGTACCACTGGCCACAATGCTTTGCATGTGACCATCCAGTCAATTCCTCATCCAGTGAGTGGTCCATCTACCAAATCCATGCCTTTCTAGCTTAAAGACAAAGATTCTGTGTGTGACAGTGTCAAAGGCCACCACTATCGTAACCCCATCACAGAATTTGTCCCCACATTTTTCAGCCATTATTTGCCCTTAGTGAAAGCACATTGGCTGTCACTAATCAACCCCCATTTTTCATGTGCCTTAGCATAGCTTCCAGAAGGATGTGCTCCATGATCTTGCCACCTAGGCACAGAGGTAAGACTGACTGTCCTGTAGCTCCCCAGGTTTTCATTATTTCTTTTTTTAACATTGGAGTTATGCTTCCTCTTTTAGAGAAGTCCAGCTATCCAACCTGGTCTCTGCAGCTCACTCCTTCACTGAAAAAAACAATGCCCTAGAAAGAAATGTTGATTTGTGTTTTATTTTTGTCTTGAGGCCAGGTTTCCCAGAGGTCTACTAAGCATTAAATTTAGCTCTCAGTGGAGGGTCAACAAGCCCTCTTCACCTTCTTAGAGTTGCCTGTTGAATCTGTAGAGACTGAATGATCTCTCTTATTTCTTTGAAGGTGGCTGACATAGTCAAACACCATTATGGAAGGGAAAAAATGGGAGAAACTGATACATGAAATGCTACTGGATAAACTTTGCTCCCCAAAGAACAGTATTAGTGACATTTCCCGATTCTTGTATTTTCTGATAGATTTATTTTATGAACATTTCAACAATGATAACCAACTTCTTGTAGGTTTGGATTCTAGATTTCATTATAGTATCCCAGCATCAGTTGTGCACAAGTGAGAAAGTAAATGTAATACAGCCATTATATGATTTTTTTAACATGTATAATTTAATTACATGAGTCTAAAACTGGTGAGGATACAGAGCCATTACTCTGCATTTGGGGATTCAAGTCTTGACACTCTAAGTGGATTCAGATATATAAAATTAGTGAAATTAGAGAAAAATATATGTTACGTGAGAAAACTAGTGTCTTTTTTTGACAGTGTCATTTCAGAAGCAAGAATTTATAGTAGTGGTTGGAACCTTTGAAACACCTCTAGAGCAAACAACTGAAGAGTCTCCTCAAACACACCTCACAGCCTGAGTGTGGGAAACCCCAGCCAAAACTACCAGAGATCCAAAACTAGGTCTTATTCATGCAGGTATTACAGTAAAATATTATTAACTGTCATGCCTTGAACACATTTTGTTAAATGCAAATCAGATATTTTTATCTACATTTTCACAGCTCCAAAGGTGCAACATACGTGAGGCAGCAATGTGCCCTTGATGCAAAGAAGTCCGATGGTATCTTGGGCTGCATTAGGCAAAGCATCTTCAGCAGTTTGAGGAAGATGATCCTTCCTGTCTGCTCAGTACTGGTTAGCCCTGGGTTCAGTTCTGGGCTTCGCAGTGAAAGAGAGACATGGGCATACTGGGCAGAGTCCAACGAAGGGCCACCAAGATGATTAACAGATAGAGCATCTCTTCTGTGAGGAGAGGCTGAGAGAACTGTTACTGTTCAATCTGCAAGGGAAGACCTCAGAGAGTTTTTACCCACACATCTGAAGACCAGAGGGGAAGGTTCACAGAGGATGGAACCAGCTGGTGGTTTCAGTGGTGTCCAGTGACAGGACTGGAGGCAATGGGCTTACACAGAAATTCTGGAGATTCTGCATGAACATTAGGGAACACTTTTTCACTGCAAGGGTGACTAAGCACTGGCACAGTTTCTCCAGGAGGTTATGTATTTGCTGTCTTTGTAGATACACAAAAGTCATCTGGTGTGGTCCTGAGCAAGGTAGTTTGGTAAGAAAATTTCCAGAAGTATCTTCCAATCACGAAGATCTTGTGATTCTATGGTTCTGTGAAAGGTGGTCAACCTCAGACTCCAACAAAAAAATACCTTGGAGGGAAATCTACAGCTTTTTACTCTACAAGAGCAGGTGGAAAAGGAAGGAACTTGCAAGAAAATACTGAACTTGCTTTAATTTGTGATGGCCAGTTCAATGTCTCTTCCAGTTAATGATCCATCAAGCAACTCTTCAAAGCATAATCTTATGTAAAAAGATAAGACAGTATCATAGATGCACAGAATCATAGAATATGCTGAGTTGGAAGTGATCCATCAGGATCATCAAGTCAACTCATAACCCTGAGCAGGATACCCTAGGAATCACATGTGCCTGAGAGCATTGTTCAAACGTTTCTTGAGCTCTGAAACTTGGTGATGTGGCCACTTGCCTGAGGAGCCTGTTCCAGT
Source organism: Sakesphorus luctuosus (assembly GCA_013396695.1). Classification (NCBI taxonomy): domain Eukaryota; kingdom Metazoa; phylum Chordata; class Aves; order Passeriformes; family Thamnophilidae; genus Sakesphorus; species Sakesphorus luctuosus. The sequence goes on along the minus strand of VWZD01007431.1, from coordinate 29,803 downwards.
GCCCAACTTTTTCCTGATAAAAAAGGCTTTTTCCTGATAGCCAACCTAAACCTTCCCTGACACAGGTTCACGACATTTCCTCAGGTCCTGTCACTGGTCACAGGAGTGAAGAGATCTGCAAGTGCCCTTCCACTTCCTTTTGTGAGGATATTGAAGACCACACTGATGTCTCCTTTCAGTCTCCACTTCTCCAGGCTGAACAGACCAAGTGACTTCATCTGTTTTTCATAAGTCTTCCCCTTCAGACCCTTCACCATCTTTGTTGCTCTCCTTTGGGTGCCCTGTAATACTTTAGCGTCTTTTTATATTGCAGTGCCCAAAACTGCACAAAATATTCAAGGTGAGGCCAGCCCAGTACAGACCAGAGTGGGACAATCCTCTCCCTTGCCCAGCTGGTGATGTTTTGCCTGATGCCCCTCAGGACACCGTTGGCCCTCCTGACTGCCAGGGCACTGCTGACTCATATTCAACTTTCCATTGAACAGGACCACCAGGTCCCTTTCTACAGCACTGCTTTTCAGTACCTCATTTCCAAGTCTATGAATATCCCGGGTTGCCCCATCCCACATGCCAATCCAGTGCTTTCCCTTTCATATGGTTGGTGATTGCCCTTTTCTTTAATTTGTTGAGGTCTCTCTGCAGGGTCTCTCTGGTTGCCAAGTCCTCCCAGTCTAGTGCCATCATAAATCTTACTTAGTATTCCTTTGAGTTCTGCATCCAAGTCATTTATGAAGATGCTGAAAAGCACAGGGCCCAAGATGGATCTCTGAAGAACCCCATTAATGATGGGTCACCAGTCTGATGTCAACCCATTCACCATAACTCTTTGTGCCCAACCTGTTCCTCACCCACCATATAATATGATTATCCAGCTGCATGCTGTACATTTTTTCCAGAAGGATACTGTGAAACACGGTATCAACCCTGAGATTAGCTCAGTTGGTTAGAGCATGTTACTAAGAATGCCAAGGTTGTGAGCTCAATCCCTGTACTGACTATTCAGTTAAGAACTGGACTCAGTGGGCCTTCCAACCCAGAAGATCATGTGATAGTAAGGTCTGTGACAGTGTATTCTTCTGCTCTTGTTTCAGCAAGTCATATACCTGTACTTAGGGTACAAGAATGTCAACATGTAAGTACCAGGTCTCCAAAGGCCATAGTAGTAAAAACATTGTCAATGTTTCTTCCTATGTATCAACAAAATGGAAAGTCGTACTACCATACTAATTTTAATTATCTTAAGGATACCTTTATATTTTGATATGGTACCTCATTCTCTTCCTCTGACATTTATTATCTATACATCAGTTAGATTGCACTACACACACAACGTAAGGAAAAATTCACAAATATTCAAACAGTTGTTTAGTACAAAACACCACCCACAACTGGGGAGGCATTTGTATTATTTCCTCAGATTACCATGGTTGGTTCAATTATAACTTTTATGAAATTATGTGTCTCACTAAAAAGTCACTCTGATGGAGTTTGGGGATTTTAAACTGTGGTCATTAAGTATGTCTTCACAGCAGAACAACTGTGCCATAAAAATGCAAGCTGCAAAAATAATTTCACTTTTAATGTATCTTCAATGTTTTGTTTACAAGAAACTATCTTCTACTTATTTATTAACCGGTCTCCTTCAATCTGTCCATTTTTAAAATTATTGACCTAATCCTGATTTTCTAAGTTTGAATAAATCATTACAAGATCCAGAAAACTTGGCAAGTACATCAACAATTTTACATCTGGCATCACACATCACCTACATGTTGAGGGAATGAAAAATTTTTGATTTCTTTACCTTGACTCATTAGTCATCATGTGGTGATGTCCATGCAGCCAGCTGTCCCCACGACAGTTAGAAATCCAACAGACTCATAAAATTCATTAATTATTTGCTGCAGTGACGATAATCTCATGCAAAAGCTAGTAAGATTATTATCTCTGCTGAAAAGTGGATTTATAAATCATTGTCAGCAAGAATATTAACTTACAATCTGTTAGAGGAACCTATTGAAGCAACAATTAATGTAGGGGTAACCTTCAAGTTTTACAAGCGCCCTGTCAATCTAAGGTCAAGGCACAGAAGGCAGCAACAGTCATTTCATCAGGTCTGTGTCCACATATGTTGTTCAATTAGCTGTCAGAAAATGCTGCATGCTCAAAAGTCATCTGGTAAATTTAGTGCTCGCGATTTGTTGTTTTACTTAACCTTATAGAACAAGCTTTATATTTTAATTAGTGAACTAGGGTCTTAAGTTAGTGGAAAGTTAAAGGTTAGTTTTGAAGTTGCAAGTCAAAAGGGTTATAATGAATTATTATTTACAAACTGCAATCTGTATAGTTATTTTTAACATACACTGTGCAGGTCAGAAAATTTGTAAAGGCAGTGTTCACTGAAATCAATGCCTTTGCCTTTCCACAAGTCGTGTAATAGAACCTTAGAATCACAGAATATTAAGTGGTTGGAAAGGGCCTTAAATGTCATCTAGTCCCAACCTGCCATGGGCAGGGACACCTCCCACTAGACCACTTTGCTCAAGGCATTAACCAAATCGGCATGGAATATTGCCAGGGTTCGGGCATCCACAACCTCCCTGGACAACCTGATAGTGTCTCACCATCCCCATGGTGAAAATTTCTTCCTAATATCTAACCTAAATTTTCCCCTCATTCAATTTGTACCATTATTCCTGGTCCAGTCACTACAGTTCCAGACAGCTCCAGCTTCCCTGTAGGTCCCCATCTCATACTGAAAGTTTGCTGAGTTCTCCACGCAATCTTCTCCTCTCCGGGCTGAACAGCCTCAACTTTCTCAGCCTTTCGTTGCAGAGACGGTGCTCCAGTCCTATTACCAACTTCTTGGCCTGCCTCTGGACTTGCCCCAACAGTTTTCTATTCTTATTCAGGGAGCACCAGAACTGTAGCCAGTACTCCATGTGGGGTCTCACAACAGCAGAGCAGAGGAGGGCAATCGTCTCCCTCAATGTGCTGGCCATGCTCCTTATGCAGTTTCTGTGGAGGTGTTGGGATTTTTATTTTATTCTGTGGGGTTGTTGGTAGTTTTTTCCTTCTTTTTTTTTTTTTTTAAATGTATCACCAAGGTCTAGCTACAAAGCAAGCAAGCAGTGAAAAGGCCAAATCCTAAGAATGATCCAAGAGGAATGAACCTCCATGACAGTCTGCTAATTTCTGTCTTCTAAAGAGTCACAGCCCAAGGTATTTCAGCCCGTAATTCATGAATAAGCTGTAGGGAAGTGATGTCAACTGGCAGTAGATGGGGAAAGAATGATGGTAGGGGATGCTTTCCTGCACTCCTAGGAAATCCAGCTCATGATGAAATTCTGCAATATCAAAGTTTGAGACAATATATTTTCTCTCTTGTTGTTTAGCCCATCTGGTTTCTGCTAATTCAACTCTGTCAGAGATTGCATGCCACTGAAGTTAATAAAATCTTCCAAAAATCCCAGATTTTATGCTTCAGTAAAATCATCTACAGTGAACAGACTGTCAAATACTTTCTCATTTTGCTCTTTTCCTGTCTCTTTTTTCTGGGCTGAACAACCAGACAACCCCCAAAATATTCTATCTGCAGTCACCACTTAAAAATAAACATGTCAAACACCATATTAGCTGTTTATTTATAGTGACTTAAGGATGCAGTTTCAAAATTCATATATCTCTTATGAATACAATTAGCACATGTTAGCCTAACCAATTGAAAACGTTAAATAATATTTTTTAAATAAAAACATATTCAAATCTCTACAATATTGTGGAATTGCTGATTTTTCTCACAAAAATTAAATAATATGTGCTTAAAAATTACATGTATAAGCTATTATCAAGTGTATTTAAGATTTTTTTACCTTTAACACTTATTTTCTTCCTAGTTAACACTAAAAATAAAAAACAAAAACTAAGCTTTCCTCATGATTCCCATGACAATTTATTTATCTATGAATTTTAAGAGAGGATATTTTTATTTGAAAATTAAGTAATAGGTTGCCTAATTCTATTTTTCTTTCATCTGATAGGAGCAATATGGGTTGTTTATAGGGGGTTTCATAAGACAACTGTTCTTTATTACACCATGTCAGATCCAAATCTATCTGTCCATTTAGTGACAATTTCAGGTTAAAGAACTACTCAATATGATACATGGCAATAACCACTATCAGTAACAAGGGAAAGGAGTGATTTATAAACCCTACTTTTAATATTTTTTTTTGGTACTTAATGCAGCCATCAGTATTCAAATCCAACCGACATCTGTGGGAGCTCAGAGTGCTCAGCAACTTGCATAAGTACTCAATGAATTGCTAGATTGAGTCCTAATCCTGCAGACAATGTTATGGGTAAAGCAAAAACCTAATTACAGTGACATTTTTTTTTTAAGTTTATTTACTGCTTGAGTTCAAAGCAAGATGGCACCGTTCACCTCAGACCACAATATAATTAAATGCAAAAAGGAACAAGTTGCCTTGTGAAACTTGAATCTCCTGAAATCTTTTTATTAATTACAAGTCAAGAAGTGATAATAAACATTTATACATCTCTAAGGAGGAAGGTGATGGGGTGGGGAGGGGGAGTAGGTAGAGTGAGACTTTTGCAAAATAAACCCGCGCAATTGTGATCCTTGAGCTCACTGTCACAGCTAGCAGTCGAACGCAGAGATAGAGTTGGCTGCTGGGGGCTGAATTTGAAAGATACACAGGTGTAACTCTGTGTTCATGACTCGCTACACTATGTCAAACAAAATAGACCCAGGAGCAGCAATTTTTGCACCTGGTCTCACAGGCAGGATCCCACCATAGTGAGTCAGGAGTAGCACAAAGCTGTCTCAGCCAGAAGTCATCTTTTGCAACAGTGAAAATAAGATATACTTTATTGCTGGGTAAAACAGAGATACAATCATGATCCCAGTTGTGCATGAGAAAATGAAGCCTTCTCTTCAAGCTTTTAGTCACTTCACAGAAAAGAAGATTCCAATGGAATGTGAAGCAACTTGCCATGGTGCAGCCTGTTATCAGAGAATATGAATGTCAGGTAGTTTGAGATAATAGAAATTCAAATTTACTGTAATAAAATTAACTAGATACAAACATAATGGTTAAAGATCTACTAGAAGTAGCAGAACATACAAATGAAATATTCTTGTTTGATATACAAAGAGAAACAAAGAAGCTGAAGGCGTGATTCACTTACATTCTTAGCCATATAAATAGTCCTACTGTTATCAAAAGTGGAAAAAACGTAGAGACAAGTAAAAAGACAGGTTTATATGTTAGGGTTTTTTACTTAGTAGCAGTGTTAAATTCTCTTACGGAAACTATTACCAGAGGCCTCACTTCAGAACTTGAAAGAATAACACTTCTTATTCTGAAAAAACAGCTGAAATTGATAATGGACTTTAAAAAGAGACTTTTTTTAAGTTCTTGCTAACAAGTCCAATTCCTTATATAAGGCTGAGAGTTGTTTATTGGGGGTTTTGGGTTATTTTAATTTTCTACACACACCTATATTTTTATTCTATACTATTACCAATTTTAATGGTGTGAATTAAAGTTACAGTAGTAACCTAAGAGTAAAAATCTCTTTAAAATTTTAAAACAGATGTTCTTTTCAGTCTTTGAAGAATTAAGTTCATAGATACATAGAATAATTTGTGTTGGAAGGGCGCTTAAGAATCAGTTAGTTAGTTCCAACCTCTCTTCAATGGGAAGTGGCACCTTCTTCTACACCAGATTTCAAAGCCCTGATCATCCTGGTTTGAATGCTTCCCAGGACAGGGTATCCACAGCTTCTCTGGGCAATCAGTGCCAGTTGATTGAGAACACAAATTTAAATATCTAAAAAAATATAACTCATTAAAACTTGAGAAATAAAATTCAAATTCAAACACAAAACCAGGCAAATTCCACTACTATTTAATATAACTCAGAAAAGAAAAATATTTCTCTTAGGTCACATTATATTTCTCCTTAACAAGTGCTACAGGATTTAACTAACTGAACTAGCTGTTTTTTGAGTCTTTCATTTTCTATAAAATAAAAAATGTGCACTACATACATGCTGACCAGACTGAAGTATGTCACACGGTGATAACCAGAATAAACTTCCTAACAGCCCAGCCGAGATATCAGTGCCTACTGGCATCCTTCCCACATATGGCTATGAAAAAGCACCTGAAAAAAAATGGAAACCAAAGATATTCCCAGGTCACTGGGAGCAGCTTACACTTTTTGCAAACAGGTTTTGTCTACAGCATTGGCAAGGGTTTCAGGAATAAAAATATGAATTAAACATGAAGATATGTATTCTCAACCAGCAGGCCACCAGAGACATTGCAATCCACCTCTCAATCCATTTCTCCAGCTTCTAAAAAGCATGAGAGTTATTGCAATGAAACTGGCAGCAACATTCAAAACAAATCCCTTTACAGGCTTTAAGCTGAGGAGAAGAGATTCAAGGTCTGTCACCAGTGGTAGGAGATAATCTGGTAGGGTTGCAAGAAGAAACTAGCTGAGCTTCAGATAAAAGACAAACTCCTGCTGCGGAATATTATACAAATGCTGAAGATGCTGGAAAGATGCCAGAGCTCCCTGTTGGTGCAGGCTAGAGACAGGAGGTATGCAACCACCATCCTGCTGAGCAGCGATTCGATGAAACACAGCTACAGTAAGTGCCAGTGGGGACCTTTCATCCTCAAAACTGTCAGAAAGCATGGCCATTCGTCGCACAGTGAACTCTCCTTTGTTTACCAAGAGTGACAAAATAGACAGGGACAAAATACAGAAAAGAGATATAACAGGACAGTACATTTTTTTTTTTTACAAATCATCTGCTTTAAGAGTGACACTCAGCCCATGCAAAATAATCCTGCAGCCAAAGCTGACACACTGTGTCACTGTTAACTGCTGAGCACCATTTACCATAATTTATAGAAAAATGCAGAGGTGTGAAACATATGTTCAGAGAGATATGATGAATGAAGTAGCCATTTACCATTGTCTAACACAAGTAAAAGAAAAATATGTAAAATAAGTTTGCAGATAAGCAAATAAGTTTGCAGATTAGATCATATGTAGTATGAACTAATAAGAAAATGGCAGGAAGAGACAAAGAAATTGTTGGCTTGCTGTTTAGATGTTGTGGCCATGTAACCTTGTGCAAAGCCATGTTGCAGAAAAACAAAAAGCATGGAAGAAGTACTAACTTCTAGGAATCTCAGCAGATTGATAGTATTAAGACTGTGTTCCAAATGAACTGCAGAAATTGTGGCTTTATTAACAAACAAAACAGAACAAACAAACAAAACCAGTACTGTTGAGATAATAAAGCTGAGATTTGGGGATGGGTGAGGTTGGCAGTAGACATGCATGCTGGTGAATATGGGGAGATGATCTTTACATTCGTTTTACTAGAAAACAAATGTGCATTGATATTTTTCATATCTAGACAAAAGGAACTCTTTAGAAAACAAACAAACCAAAACAGCCAAAACCCACCAGGAATTACAATGTATCTTCAACTTTTTTATTAATATGATAATAGTAATCAACAATATCTTGGGCTTTAGGAAGTATTTCGGCTCTGTCAGAAACAGCATACAGAAGCAAAAGATGCAATACTGAAATATGGATGAAATATGCATAAACATCATATGGGAAAGTCTTTATATGAATTTTAAAATCACATTCACACACTGTATTGTAAAATACATTTAGGCTCAAATACCTTATTGTTTCAGTCTATTGTGATGTTGCTGTTGAAACCTATTAACTCCACTTGAGCACAGTCATTCTCTAGATGGTTGATTAAAATTCACCCTTTCTTAAGCTTGAAGGGACATCTGACTGTTTAGTTCCTATGGGAAATATTAAAAGAAAAAAATTGCAGAGAAAAATCATAGCATGTCACAACACTAAATAATAGCTAAAAATGGATTAATTTTAAGTAGTTTGCATTGACTTGATGGAATAAATATTCTGAGGTACTCAACACCCTTAGGGAGAAATGTCTCAAGGATAAGCCATAGTATGAAATTGCTATTTGAGTGCTGAATATCAATTATTTTTGATTTACTGTAATTTACTGTAAAATCCAGGAGTTTACTCAAAAGCATTTGGCCCATGTTTTAAATGATGCACCAAGGATTAGATATCCAGGAACACCAACAGAAACATCCTCAGACAGTATTCTAGTTACTTCCATCCACCATATGAAAAAAATTATGGACCAAATATCAGGAGTGAGGCACTGAGAGTGACATGTATCCAGATAATTTTGCATCCAGCAAGCTGCAGTTCTGCAGACTAATACAACTACATAATTTTGAGCAAGTTTACTCTTGGAAAGAACTGAAGCCCAGGTGCAATGGGAGCCCACTCAGTCACACTCACTACATGTTTTTTACATACAGTCAGGATGATCAATTTTATCATTTCTAATAAGCTGCTAAATAGCTGGTTAGAAAACTGAGAATCTGCTCTGAGAAAAAATCTTCTGCTTGGACCCCTTGAGATCATGGTATCTTGTCCTTTCAACATCTTCCTCATGCTGGGGACTAACCTCTCCTCCTCCTTCAACCAACTTCCTGACCAAGGACCCTCAGCATAGCTGTTTTGCCTAGTCTTTTGGAGAGCAGACATCTTTGGAGTGGGACTTGATGCACCGAGCGTCAGTCACATGAACATTAATTATGCAGCCAAATTTAACTGCCACAGGCACCCAACACCATCAGTGGTGAGAGACAGGCACCAGCAGAAAGTAATGCACTGTAGCTCCTGATAATAAGCTAGAAGCAAAATATGTTTTTCTCCATCAATTATGAGTTTGGCTGTTAAACACCTGATCTATAGTTGTTTCAGTGATTTGAAGTTAGGAGAGATCAACCTAAACTACAATCACATGCTTCCAGAGTGGAGGCAAGACAACCTAATTTTCAGAAAGCAGGATATTATGTATTTACAATAGACATACCAAATATGTCTATATTTGCCTATATATTTTTATATCTTTGTCTATATATATCTATATTTGCAAAATTTCTGCTTGAATATGTAAGTTATTTAAGGCTAAATCTACACTGCACTCCAAAGATAAATTGCTACCCATGACAAGTCCACATCTGTTCTGCTTTCATGATTCAAGAGAACAAGCCCTTGATCAGTCATGGAATTAAAAAGTATTGTGGAAATAAGCAGTGAGAAATTTCCAGAGCTCTGCTGTCCAAATCTCATTAAAGGAATACCATTTCAACTGCTACTTCCTATCCTTGAACCTTCAAGGATCATCTGGATTATGCTCTTAATCATGTAATTTAGTTTTAGGTAGTCCTGAGAAGAGCAGAGTTGGACTCAGTCCTTATGGGTCTTTCCAACTTGAGATATTTTGAGATTCTGTGAGTCTTGCACCTAGTCATTTGTAGGATGATCCCGGTAATGTCATTTGCAGGAGCAGACCAAAGACTACAGTGTTATTAATTCCCATCTTACAAACTCTCCTTCTGGTTGTGGCCCCAGATTTTTCTTAAGTCCAGTAAGAGCTATCTCTTGCACAACTCTGTGCACTTTTGTCCTGTTTGCAGTGGGTGAGATAATCAATATTTTGTCAGATGCTACTTATCCACACTGAAA
>VWZD01007429.1:161630-230213 GCA_013396695.1 Sakesphorus luctuosus | reverse complement strand
CCTTCCCCTCCCCTCCCCTCCCCATCCTTCCCACCCCACCACTGCCCCGATGGGACTCCAGCAGAACTATATGCTGCCATGGCTCAGCACAACAGCTCCTGGGAGGACAACAGGACAAATTAAGCCTTCTCATTCCCAGCCTTGTGGCAGGCCAGGGAACCTAAGGGAAGCACAGCCAACAGGGAGAGAAGGAAAGAAAGCATTGGTCCTCTTGCTAGGCAGCCACAAAAGTACCTGCTGAGCTGTTGGTACTGGAGATGCTCCAAGGAATGGTGGTAGTTTGGGGTTGTAGGTGGCAGCAGTGATGGAAAGGGGAGGGGGAGCAGAGATGCCTTGCACTCTTGCCCACCGGTAGCCCTCGAGGCTGTTCTCTGACTCTCCCTTCCAGCTCCTTCACAGGAAGTCTGAGACCCAGTTTTACCCCTTTCCAAAGAAGCCCTATTTGCTGTTAGTGACACAGGATGCTCCTGAGCTATAGGCCCCTGGGAGCACTTGTTATTAATAGCCAGTGACCAGCCTCGTGTGTGGATTCAGCTTCACCATTGGGCACGTCCCAAGGGAACCAGCACATTTCTCTCTTCCCATTTCCTTCCTCAGGAGAATAATTCCCTAACAGCTGAGCATAAAAAATACTTGTTAAAAGTAATTTTCTTTCCTCTGAAAGGACTAAAAGGTCCTTAGGAAACGAAGACTCCCCACCTCCAACTCACTACCTGGAGTGTTAGGGTTTTGTTTTGATCTGTTTACTGTCCCCTTTAGGGTGAATTTGAGGCTGGTGTGTCTCTCCTGGAGGAGCTGAGCACTCCAGAGTCCACTGTTTCTGGGCAGCTGTGGATACAGACAGGTGACTTGTAGCACCTTCCTCCAGCCCAGAAGAGCCAGGCACAGGCACCTCCTCAGGCATCTGGTCTTTGGAGCCCCAGTGAGAGACGAGCTCTGGAGCACCTCCAGCTGCCAATTCTGGATATTTTTGCTGCTGTATGACTCCACCAGATCCTCTTAAATCTTATTATTCTCCTGCCTAGCCTCAGCTCACCAGCAGATATCAAGGCTTAGTGCAGAGCTGTCTCACTGGGGCTCAAGTCCCACCACACATGGCTCTGTGGGAGCAGCATCCCCCTGTGACAGGCTGGTGTGAGCTGTGCTGTTTGTCCCTGCTGGGGCAGGTTGGCCACACGCTCCAGAGCACCATGATGCACGTGCAGCTCAGGAACCTGTTCATTCTCTTAAAGAAGTTGTGTTTCCTGTGAGCCATTTTGCATCTCACCACAACACAACTTCCTTTTCAGAGTAGCATCTTGGCCAGCTTTTATGCACGGGGTGAACCTGCCACATTCCTCTTGCCAAACTCCTCATAAGGCATTTCAGTCCTTTTCGTAAAGGATTTCCCAGCTGCTACACAGCAAGGAAATCAAGGAAATGGGTTTCACTCTGCCTGCTGCTGCCTTCAGGCATCACCTGGGTGAGACCTTGGTAAAGGAGCCCTGGCGGGACTCAGGAAGGGTGTCCAAACCCCTCACCCTCCTGTGTTCCTACTGCTGTTTGACTCTGTCATGGTCACAGAGCAACCCCCTGAGCACTGAGATGTGGCAGCTGTGCCCATGCAGAGGGACTGAAAGGGGTTCTTTTAACAGCTGAAAGTCGTCTCTGTTTCCTACTGACACTGCGTGGGATGCCAGCGTTAAATCCCCTCTTCACAGCCCCACTGCTCCCAGCCTGGGGCAGGCTGCTGGGTGGTTCCTGGCCATCATCAGCCCAGGGAAGTCATGCCTGTGTTCATTAAATGCACATGAGACTAAAGGCAGACAAGAACAGCACATGAAAACAAACTGCTCTTTTCCTGGCAAACATGAGCTCATTTCCTTTCTCCCACCCTCTTCAGCCTGGCCTCCCAGCCAAGTGGACCCTCCCTTCCTCCTCATCCATTAGCAATCACCCACTGCCTCCCTCCCCTGCCTCCTTCTGCACTTCCTCCTAGATTTATCTCACATTTCTGGGAAGGACCCAACCCTGAGCATCCTGAGGATGCTCCGTGTCCTTTCCAGTGGCCTCGGGGCCATGGCAACAGCTGACCCCCCAGTGCTGGGATCTGCCATGCCAAGGTACCTGTCCATGCTCTCCATGTGCCTACCTCCAGTGGCTCTCCAGCTCCAGGCATCCTGTCTGTGGAAGGGTTAAATCCTCATTTTTCTGTTTTCCTGGCAGGCTGGTCTGGATGGAGAAAACATCGGAAACTGCCCCTTCTGCCAGCGCCTCTTCATGGTTCTGTGGCTCAAAGGGGTCAAGTTCAATGTCACCACGGTGGACATGACCAGGTGAGATGGCACCACGGCCTTGTGCCAGCAGTGGGGTGAGATACCTCCTGCTCAGCTCCCTCATCAGCACTTCTTCCCCCTGCCCACTCTGTAGCCAGTGTGCCACTACACAGGGGCAGCCCCTGCCCACACACTGCCCACAGTGTGCGGGATTCAGGGGTGGGCCAGCATGGGGCTTGGGCCACCTGCCAATATGTGCATGGCAGAGGGAACTCCTGTTCTTTTGGATGTAAGGATGAGTCAGAGGAACCAGAGGGCAGACCAAGAGGGTGGGGGGCACTTGTCAGCTCGCCAAAGCCAGCAGAGTGTGCAAGTGGGGATGTTCTTGGTGCTGTTTCCCCTCCCACCCTCCCACCTCCACCTTGGCCACCTGCCCCTGGGGCTGGCGTGGGCAGACAGGTTGCAGGCTCTGCATCTGCTTGTTTTCTCTGCTTTAGGAAACCTGAGGAGCTGAAAGATTTAGCACCAGGCACCAACCCACCCTTCTTGCTGTTCAACAAGGAACTGAAAACAGACTTCATCAAGATTGAGGAGTTCCTGGAGCAGACCCTGTGCCCGCCCACGTAACTACAACCTCCCTCCTCCCCCCTTTCAGGCTTGCCACAGAGTTGTGCAGCGCTTGGCAGTTTGGGAAACCGGGACAGGATGTCAGGAGGTGCCTGAGGGCAGCCTGGGCAGGGGAATGGCCTCCCCAGCCCCTGAGCCTGCTCTGCAGGGCAGGGGCTGCGATGCTGAGGGGCTGGGTCCTCCAGGGAGGGCATGGGGACAGCAGGGATGGGAAACGAGAGGAAGTGCACCAGTCATACCACCCCCTCACTGGGAACAGAGGGGGAGTGTGGGGAGGTCCCTGCAGGGGCCCCAGAACTGGTGATTTTGCCACTGGCAGTGGCAGCTGGTGTTGAGGCAGAGGGGGAACACAAGACCCCCTTCGCTCACTCGTATCCAGTGCACTCAGCTGAGCAAAAGCAAACACCCTTGGCTTGACTGCAGCAGTGCAGATGGCCCACAGGGCTGCTCTGGGGGTGGTCCCCTGGGAGCTAACTGGAGCTCTGCCTGCAGCCTCTCAAGCCAGCCTTCCCCATGCCCTGCGCAGCCGCAGCCACCCTCCCACTGCTGCAGAAGAGCAAGTTCAAATGCATTTGTCACAGCTGCCCAGCACACCCTGGGACATCAGGAGACAGTTCCTGGGGAAGTCATGGTTGCTTTTGGCTTTCCAAGACCTCTCTGTGCCAGTGTTCATCCTCTGGGCTGGGCCAGAACTGGCTGCATTTTCTGCCCTGAGATTGTCTCCTAGCAAACACCCAGGGTAGATGACACAACTCACAGCGTGGCAGCTGCAGTAATTCACAGCATCACAGTTCTCCCACAGACAGCTGAATATCCCTCCCCCAGTACCAGCCCTGGGCACAGCTGCCCAAGAGCTGACACTGCTGCTTCCCTACCCCATCCCTGCCTCCACTGACATGAGTGTCTCTTTCAAGGTATCCACACCTGAGCCCCAAGTACAAGGAGTCCTTCGATGTGGGCAGTGACATCTTTGCCAAGTTCTCGGCATACATCAAGAACCCACGCAAGGAAGCAAATATCAGTAAGGATTGTGGGTGGGGGTTGCTGGGCTGTAATCCTCTGCACTGCGGGTGGGAGAGATGCTTTTGTCTGCAGGCAGATCCTGACATTGGGGCAAGGTTCCTCATGCCTGCCCCACCAAAGCCTCCTTGAGAAGCAGAGGGGCAAGTGGGAAGGATAAAGGTAGTTTTGCTCCATGGGGAAAACAGCAGAACACAGGGAGATGCTGCTGTGGTCCTCTGGAAGCAGAGATTGGCCAGGGTCAATGCTGTGCCTCATTCCTGTGGCCCTGAGGAGTTCCCTCTCTGCAAAGCCTGAGGGAGGGTCAGCCAGCCCAGCAGAGACTGGGGCTTGGCTGGGAGTCTGAGGCACCTGCTCACTGCTCTCGGTTTCCTGCCTTCCCAGATTTTGAGAAGGCCTTGCTGCGGGAGTTTCATCGCCTGGATGTCTATATGAACACTCCTCTCCCAGAGGAGATTGATCAGGACAGTGTGGAGGACATCACTGTCTCCAAGAGAAAATTCCTGGATGGAGACCACCTGACACTGGCTGATTGCAACCTCCTGCCCAAGTTGCACATCATCAAGGTAACGGCACCAGACCCCAGGGCCAAGGTGGGGGGCACCTGCTCTGAGAGGGGTTGGCAGGGAGTCTCTCCCCAAATTCAGAGAGTGACTCTCCCTCTGGTCTGGGAAGTCTCAGCCTCCTCCTCCACTCCCCTCTAGATTGCAGCCAAAAAGTACCGCGACTTTGAGATCCCAGAGGACATGACGGGTGTCTGGCGCTACCTCAACAATGCCTATGCCTGCGATGAGTTCAATCACACGTGCCCTGCGGATGAGGAGATCGAGCACACCTATGCCAGCGTTGCCAGGAAGATGACCTAATCCCAGTGTGGGGTGGGCTGGCAGCATTGCCTGGCCAAGACCTCCGACTCCACAGTCCTGACACAACCAGAACCGATGGAGGGACTGAAGGGGGTTTGCAGCATTGCTCGCCTCTGCCTTTCTGAAATAGTGCCTTGCTTCACAGCCCCTGCTGCTGCTGCCTTCTCCTCCCACACTGCTGGCTGCAGCCACTGGGCACTGTTAGTGCTGACCACGTGTATACACTGGTCCCATCTGGATGCAGCTGCATCCCTACTCCCTGAAAACGTGTCTCATGGCCTGTGACTACATGCCGTGGGAAAAGCTAAGCACTAGCCCCCCTCAGTGGCGCTTTTGTGGAACAGAGGAGACCCAGGCCAGCCTGGCCTCCTCATCCTCTTATGCAGACAGGGCTGCTCTGCAGGCCCTGTGTGGACCCAGCCACCCTGTGCCCATCCCGGGATCCCAGTGCCTTCCCTGAGCTGGAGCTGTTTGAATACACCTGGTGCCACCCTGCCTAGCACCTGGGGCTGCCGTTTGGGCAGCCCCCTCAGTCCCCAAGGCATCCAGCTCCCTCTGAATGCACTGAAAGACTCTGCCCCAGCCACTCATTGCAGAGACAAATTGTGCTCACTGCTGAGGGCTGTGATGTGCATCTGACTCCCCTGAGGACACGGGGGAAGGTGGGTGCAGGGGTGGGGGAGATGCCTGGTGTGACAGTGCCAGGGCCTGCCATGGGAGGGCACAAGGCATGAGGGGACCCACAAAGGGCTGAGGGTGGAGGGCTGAGGATCAGGGTTTCCCTCCCATGGGTGCCAGCACCCAGGGCCATATGTTGCTGGCTGCAAGGTCCTGCATGGCTCCTGAGAGCTAAAAAGCCTCCCCATGCCCTGCAGGACCCTGCAGGTGAAGCAGCCATGCTCTAGCTCCAAACCCCCCCAGTCCCCACGAACTCCTTAGGCACCTGAAACTCTGAGCAGCCATGGGGTAGGGCACATGATTGGTTTCCAGAGAGACCAGGAGACCAGGCAGTGGCTGCTCGGCAAAGTGCTGTGTCTGTGGAGAGACGTGGGCAGGTCTGGTGCCCCTTGGCTCAGCACTGTGCTTTTCTGTCCCATGTCACTGACATGAGGTGTCAAAGCTGCTCTGCACTGCCACAACATCCCATGCTCCCCCTCTGACACCTCCAGCTCCCCCAGGACTCCCACCAGAGCTCATGAATTTGGCCAGCCCTCCCCAAACAGCCCCAGGGTGAATCAATACTGTACAGTGAGTGCAGTGGGTTCTGTGGGAACACAGCAAACAGAGCCCCCTCAGCCCTCACTGCTGCTTCCCTTTTTGCACTAAAGGTGTGTCCTTGCAAGCCTGTCTTGGACAGCGCTGGGTTTGGAGACTGGGTTTGTTATTAGTGGGTTTTGGTTTTGGTTTGTTGGGGTTTTTAAAACTAAGAACAGCAATAAACTATATTTTAATATGTTTTGCTGGTGTGCTGTCAGCCAGGGGCCAAGGCTGCTGGCATGGAGGGTGCTGGGGAGTGGAGGGAACTTCTCTGCAGTGGAAACCCCTCTGAGATTTAGCAGAAGTGAAGCCGTAGCCCCAGTCTCTGCTGCCCTGGATCCCTGGGATGCATGTGATAGGAGAGACATCCTCTTCCGTGGCACAGGCACTGCTGTCTGCCCATGCCACACGCACCACGGTGGGAGGATGCAGGACCCTGCACGGTGTGGGGATGGAGCTACCACAGGATGCTGCTCCAGTGAGAGGAACTTATTCATCTGCTGCTGGCAGCCAGCAGGTCCCTGTCAGGCCACAGTGGTCGCTTTGCCTTGTCTTAGGTCCACTGCTATGGGAGAAAGAGTCCTGCTCCCTGGATCCTTGTGGGCCTCTCCCCTGCCCCATGACACCCCTTGTCTGCTGCAAACCCTCTCCCATTTTCCCCAGCAGGGACTGTAGATATTCCAAAACTCCGTGCACACTAGCCAGGTGCAGTGTCATGCATGGATGGCCCCACTAGAAGGCATTGGGATAGTGGTGGCAGGTAATGGGCTGGCAGGGAGGCAGAGCTCCTCCTGTACCCCTCACTTGGTGACACAGTATTTCCAGAAGCAAGCTGTGAGAAACAGGAAAAGATCACCATGCAAGGGGTTGCAGCAGTGCTGGGCTACAGCCAGGAATTGTAAAGGAAGGAAGGGAGATGTCCTTCTCTTCTCCCAGGGTCTCCTTCAACTTTGAAGTCAGCTGTAGGACAGCAGCCTGGGAGTTGAATGCTCTGGTCCACACCATGGGAATCCTCCACATTCTCCACCCCAAGCCCAGCCCCTGCTTGTGATGGCCTCTCCACAGGTGGCTCAGTTCTCCTGACCCACTGGGAGCTGGGCACTTACCTCTCTTTCTGGGTTGCTGAGGGGCCTGGTCTGTCTGGGTAAATCCCTGGCTCTGCAGCACCATCTTCCAGAGGACTGCACCAAGGTCCTCCACCTGCCACGGTGCAGCAGCCACATCATGTGTGTGCAGTGCCCACATAGCCCAGCCAGCCCCCAAATGTTCTGATCCACTTAGATGCAGAAGGGACCCAGGTTCTAAAACATTCCCATAAGCAAGATTAAGGCACAAACGAGGCCAGATGCTTTATTCCAACATGATAATTCAACTCTATTTTGTAACACAGAAGAGCAGAGAGGAAAGAGGAGGATAAAAAAGTAAGAAAAAATAAGGGGTAGTGTTAAAATCATGGGACACTAAAGTAAGCTAAATAAAGTAAACAAAGTTCGCGGCGGAAAAAGGACTTCACAACACAAAACTCATAGGATTTAAGTGAAGACATTTTATTTTACACAGCACACAGGTTATATAGGGTTACAGATACATCTTATTGGCTAAAAAGGTCTTATTCTCACACGTTAGAACTTCTAATTGGTTACAAGCTTAATATCTCACAAGTCTAGTGTTTACATTATTTCATCCTGATGTTTTGAGGTTGGTGTCTGGAGTAGAGCCAGGCCTGGGAGTACTCCTCAGGCTGTACTTGTTCGGGAGTAACCAAGGCCTAACAGACGAATAGCAGGTGTGTGACCTTGTTTGTTTGCTATATCAGCAGGATCTTCTTTTGCTGGGATATCAGCAGAATTCTCATGGCTAGAGCAGTTGAATTCTCATGGCCAGAGCAGTTGAATTCCCATGGTCAGAGCAGTTTGGATTGCTCAGAAATTCACTTTCTGCAACAAATTTCTCAACAGGACACGAATTACCACCACCATCAAGTGCTTCTGGCTTGCAAGCTGTTAGATATCTGGATTCTTCCCTGCTCATCTTGTGGCCTCCAAGGAAGGAACGCGCAGGCAGAGAAACAGAGCGGTAGCAGCTCCTGAAGCTCCCATAGCAACCCCCTCACCAGTCCTCTACCCTGGGCACTGCCTTAAATACCCTTGCCATAGTAGCCCCTGGGTGCCCTTTGGCCAGTTCATCAGTATCCAAGCAAAGTTTGCCTGGTACTAAGATGGGTCTTCACTGTCCATTGGCTGGTTCCCCAGTATCCAAGGCAAGATCTGCCTGGCATTCCTCATTTGGAAGAGTAAGTCCTTGCCGTGTTCTTAGTTGTAACAACATCTTTTTTGCTAAGAATAGCTTCTCTACCTGCCTCAGATAGCTTTTGCAAGCAGCTCAGCTCCTGCAGCAGCCCAGCTGTTGCATCACGACTTTTTAGCTCCATCCTTAAGGCAACCATGAAGCAGACTCAGTCTGTTAATTAGTCCATCCCAGCAGGAGGGAAGCAGCATCAGCTCCGGAGCAGGGCTACTCAGACCCTATTTACTGGCCAGCCAGGATGGTGTTTGCCAGGACGTCCTGGGGAACTAAGTCTGCAGGAGATCCTGACCCACACAGCGTCTCCTTGGTCAGGGAGTCACCCTCACTCACCAAGTGGTCAGGAATATCCTTCTGGAAAGTGCTTTTCTTTTCTGAAAATAAAATAAAAATACATGAAATACCCCTATCACATGCTGACTATGGGTCTAGGGCGGAGGGCAGGAGCCAAGGGAAGGTTGAACCACCAGGCTGACTGAGACCCTGCTGACCACAAAACCTGTCTCTTCTCATGGAGGTGGCTGAAGGTGCATTACCCAGAGATCATTACCCTGTCTGCAGGGACCCATCTGTCAGGCATGGACCCAGCTGGGAGACAGCTGAGGTGAAGCGATGATCCATCCCCACATAGACACTCAGCTGGGGCTTTTCTCCAAAAAAAATCTGTAGGTAGCCTGTTTTCCATCCCCTGGGTGCCAAGTTTCATGTCATAGAATGAAAAATCTTGGAAGCAGGCTCATCACTTCTGCTGTGGGGGCATGGGCAGGAGAGGGTTGCCATGGGGAGGAAGCACAGAACTCCCCCTCCGGACTCAGAGTGCAAGGTGAGATGATGTGCCCAGGTCAGAGGGCAGCTCTGCTGGTGCTGGCTGTCACTGGGAGCAGGAGTGAGCCTGGGGACACAGAGCTACTGAAGCAGTGCCAGGGATTGGGAACGTGTTGAGCTGGGCTGCCATTCCTTGTCCACAGGCCAGAAATCTCCTGACACGCATCTGGAGGATGGAGAGCACAAGGACTGGCCATATCTCTCAGATCCTGGGAAGAGCACTGGTGAGTGATCAGGCTCCTCCATCCAACACAGGAAAGGATGTCCTGCAGAGCAAGGGGACCTGGTGACAGAGCTAGGTGACAGCTGACTCCCTCAGCTCGGCTTCAGCAGGGTGCCCATAGCACCTCCTGAGGGCAGACCTTTGCCAGGCATCCCCAGGTGGGGGCACTCCCAGACCAGCACACGAAGCAGGACCAGTTTTGCTGTGCAGTGCCCTGGGGTGACCTTGGCATCCCCATTGCCCCACTTGGGTCCTGACCCGCCGAGCTGCAGAAAAGCTCCTCATTGGAGAGAAACTGCACAGGTCTGAGCCAGCAAGTTCACATCTCTGCAGCCTGTCAGCCCTGCAATCCTGTCCAGGCACACCCTCTGAACACACCACACTTCAGGCTCCAGATTTTGGGGCTCCCACAGTCCGGTGGATTTCCTGGTGGACTTCCCAGCCAAGCTAAGCAGCCAAGACCACTGAGAGGGACGTATAGCAGGAACCAGTAGCCTGGATGTCACAGCTCAGACCTGTCAAACCACAAAGCCTTTTTGGGCAGAAGGATGGGGTCCAGCAAGACAGCTCCAATGTTGCTGCTCTGTCCTGCTTTGGGGACCCATCTGGAGATATAAAGCCATCACAAAGGCAACTGCATAGGGATGGAGGGTTTCAGGGCCTCACTCAGTGAGGTTCCAGGTCCCTGTCAGATGCCAGGACACATGCTGGACAGTGCCTGAGGTGGCTGTGAGGATTTGGGGTAGCTCTGGGCTGTTCCAAGGAGGTGGCAGGCAGGCAGGAGGCAGAGCAAGCAAAGCCAGGTGGGCACAGGGTCAGAGCAGACCCTGTTCTCTGTAGCTCTGCCTCCTGTGGCTTTCAAAGGCTTTCAAGGGGATGTTCCTTGGTACTGGCAGCCTGAAAAATATTACAGCTTGATTTTCCCCTGTCGTTTCTGAGGCCACCACGTCCCCCATGTTTGTCAGGCACAATGGTTCCCATGCAGCGGCTGTGAAAGCCCCGTTAGCCCCCACACAGCAATTTTCCACTCTCCAGCGTTTTCATAGGCTGGCAGCTCCGCTCTCCTAGAATTAGTAATAAGAAATACCCTCTTGCACAATCCTAAACCTGCTGTTTCTAATAAAGAGGTGTTTGCAGCTGCATCCCTCTTGTTGCTTTGATTTGGCACCAGCAGAAGCTGAAAATACCACAGAGAGAAAGCAGGAACCACCGATTGATTGTGGTGAGTCAGAGCTTTCAGCAGCCCCCGCAGCAGCACCTGCGGGCACAGCTCTGTGCCCTGGGCCCGAGGCCAGCACCAGAGATGGCATCTGACCTCCGAGATGATGCTGATCCTGCTGCAAAGGCCTGCCTGAGTCTGAGGGCTTGCACCTGACCCAGCTCCATCCTGCTCAGCTCATAATACTTGAGCAGGTAGACCAAAGCAGGGTCTAATCCAGAGACTCTCCCCAGACCCCTCACTGCATGCAGGTCTCTGTTGGGATGTGCTGGGACCTCAATCCCAGCAAGTATCAAACCTCCTCTCTGCAGCACTACAGAGCCTCACACACTGCTTGCACCACAAAGGCAAAGCAGAAAAACCCCTCTTGCATCCACTTGGAAACTTTAGATGCTAAATGCCTTCTTGAAATGTCACCAGCCTTCTGCCTTTTTCCACTCTGCATGAACAAGTCTTTCATATGAGTAGGGACATCCCAGCTGCTTCAACCATCCCTGGGCCAGGGTGGGTCACTATTGCCACCAGGTAACTGCCTGAATCACCTGTGGGCACCACAGCACCATCACCCTGCCACAGATTCAGGAAAGAGATGGTTCTCTTCTGATCTGCAGAGACCTGGCCAGCTGTGATCAGAGCACCAGCTGTGCCCTAGTGTGAGCTGTAAAGCAAAATACACACAGGTATTCCCTCAAAGAATGGCAAAGCAGTGGAAAGGATTCAAAAGGTTTATTTCAGAGGCGAGGACACAGTTGTTTGGGACTGGTGACTAAACGTTTGCACCTTTGGATCTGGCAAAGGGGAGATTCAGCAGCAGTGTTGGTTCTGTGTGAGAAGTGCATCAGACTGTGTGAGGGTGAAAGTGCTGGAAGGCAGGTGTAACTCAGTAAGAAAGTGCAGAGCTCCTCTGTGTAACTGCAGTTCATAGGCTGCAAGGAAAAAGGATTGCCACTTGATCGTGGAGTGAATACAAGTTTCCAAACCTTAGGATCAAGGTCTGAGCAAGCCTTTTGCACAATTATCTGTGTGAGATGTAACCCAAAAGTTTTTGGTTTAGATTCAGACTGCATGAGGGACAGAATGAGATTGTCTGGAGAGCTGAGGAGGAACGCACATTGCAGTGGCCTGTTTCAACAGAAGCTGTTTGCTGGATTGCTTCTGTCCTGACATATTTTTCTGTGCAACAAGCAGATGAGCATTTCAGACTCTGTGAGACTGGAAAGTATGTGATGCAACATCTAGTGGAGACCAAAGGTGCAGTGCACCATGGTTGTGTGAGAAGTTTTCAGGCTGCAAAGAAAAGGAACTGCCACTTATTTGTTGTGCAAATACACGTTTGCAAATGGAAGGGAAGGTCAGTGAAATCTTTCTGTGCTGGCACATTTTTCTTGAGAGCAGTGAAGGGCATTTTCCATTTTAGATCTTCATTGTTGGTGGTTTGGAGCAGAACCAGGATACATTTACATCCACCACAACTGAGTGGACATTCCCCAGTTCCACAGTTCCACCAGATGGCGGAGTGTAGTATCCATAAAACAACAACTCAAAGTGCAGATCCAAGGGTGCAAACGTTCAGTCACCAGTCTCAAACAACATGAGTCAGGATAGAAAGGTTTCGCTGACCTTCTTTCATGTGCAAACTCTTACTTGCACCACACTCTAATGGCAACATGAACTCCTTCCCAATTCTATGTACTAATGAATTTTTCCCTCTCGCAGAGCCCAGCTATAAAATTGAAAAACATCTGGCAAAAATATGGCTCACAAAAGTGTCAGATGAACAAACTATTGGTGTATGCACCTTCAAGGCACCCTCTGAAGAGCATCACATGCCCTTATATCTGCACTTTCCTTCACAGCTCTATATTCTGTCATAATCCTTCAGTCTCACAGAGTCAGGATCCAAAACCAAATCCCACCACCTCAAACAGTAAAAGGACTGGGAGGGAAAGCTCAACAGCTTGGCTTTTACATTCCCACTGTAGTGGTTCAACAGCTCCAAACAATAGCACTGTATACTGGGAAAAGCAATTATGTACAGCAAGACCACCCAATGTGTGGATCCAAAATTGGTTTCTGTGCCACAGGGAGGAACTACATCCCCACATCACAAAGGAAATGTGAACACCAATTCAAGCTAGAACACATTCAGGGACTGATCCCATACAAAGCTCCTAGAATACTGTTACCAGACAAAGTGATTTCCTTCCTATGGGAAAAAACCTGTCATTCCTTCCAGGAGACCACCACAGACATTTCAATTTCACCTCCAAAACTGAACATGTCCAAGGATTCCTCCCAGGAAAAAGGTGCCAGGACAGGAAAGTCTTACTGGTTATTACCGCCCTGGTCAGCCTGTCATCTGACCCTGAAACACTGGGGCTCTGCACTTTCCTTCTGAGGGGAAAGAACCTTCAATCTCTTTCAGGAGACAACAATCAAAATTTCAATTCCACTTTCAACACAGAATAGGTCCAAGGATTCCTCCAAAGCAAAAAATGCCAGGACACACAGGTCATGCTCTTTAGTACCAGCAATAGGCAGCCTATCATCAGACCCTGAATCACCAGGCCTATGTGCTTTCCTTCTGATGAGGAAGAACTGTCATTTTCTTCTGGCAGACCCACACTGAAATTTTGATTCCACCTCCAAAACTGAGTAAGACCAAGGATTGCTCCCAGGCAAAAATTGCCAGGCCAGAAAGGTCTTGCTGCCCGTGGAGTGCCCTGGGAGGCCCATCATCTGCACCTGAGAGCCTGAGGTTACAGGCTTTCTTTCCTGAGGAAAAATGGCTGTCGTTCACTTGCACAAGCCCAGTGCCGGAATTGTGAGTCTGCCTCCCAAAATTGAATTTGGACAAAGTTCACTCCCAGACAAAAAGGACAGGACAGAAAGGTCTTGCTATTTGTTGAGTGCTCTGGGCAGCCCATCATTTACCCCTGAGACACTGAGGCTCTGGGCTTTCTTTCCTGAGGGAAAAGGCTGTCATTTTATTTCTGGAGCCGAATACCAAAACTGTGATTTTGCCTCCAAAAATTGAATACAGATGAAGATTACTGCCAGGCAAAAGGTGCCAGGACAGGAAGGTCTTGCTGCCTGTGGAGTGCCCTGGGTGGCCATCATCTGCACCTGAGATACCAAGCTCTGGGCTTTCTTTCCTGGGGGAAAGGACCGTCATTTGCTTTCAGGATCCCAGCGCCGAAATAGTGAATCCACTGCCTGTGTCTGCAGGTACAGCCTCAAAACTCATCCTGAGGGACAACTGAAGCACAGGTCTTCTCAGCTGTAAATCACCCCAGTGCTGGCAGCAGGAATAATAAAAGTATCCTATGTTGCTGAAAACCAGCCTTTTCCCACACAACAGTGCGGCAGAGATCAGTCTCCAGGTGCAGTTTTTTGCCAGGAAAACCCCCAGTTTTCCCAGTGTCTTTCCCAGTTGCTGTTCTGGCAGGGCTGTGCTGAGTCTGTAACACAGAAACAGTGAGCACAGAAGCCATTTTTATTTAATAAATGAAGGATATTTACAAACAGCTCCAGCACACAATCAGTATTTCCAGAGAAGTAAAAACCCCCAATATCCTCTTTCATTAAAGAGGTTTATACATATATATATACACATATACATATATGAGTGCTGTGTAAATTTGCATTAGTATAGATACTGTACCACACACACATACATACAAACAGATAAATAGATAAGAGCTTTGGGGTTCAGCTTTGGTTTGTTCTCCTTAGGTTTTGGCTCCAGAGCACCGATATCCTGAAAGGAAGCTCTGGAGATGTGAATCCCGCCCATTCCAGGGCAGCCACACCTGGACCATGCCTGTGCCTGCCCATGGGAACCTGTCCTGCCCAGCAGGTTGGGGCAGGGAGCCACCATGTCCAGGGAGCTCTGGGCAGCACCTTGGGCTATGCTGGGAGTTGAGGGCCCCTGGAGACTCCCAAGGTGCCCCCACTCACTATGGCCCAGGTGGGGGACGTGGCTCATAACCAGAGAAAGCAGCTGTCCCCAGGATGTTGTGGAGCAAAGGGGGTGGCTGGCAGGGGCTGGGGACACCCAGTGTTGCTTGCTCTGGGTCACCTTGCTGCACAGTGCTGTCACCTGGCTCAGTCCCACCACCACACAGGGGCCAGGGAGCACAGAGGAGCTGCTCTCCATCCTCCTTCTCCTCACTGGCTGGCAGCTTCACAGAGCTGAGTGGGACCCAGTGCCTGGCTGTGCCAAGGCTCTCCTGCAGGTCCTTCTGACTGCACCTCCTGCCCAGTGTGGGCATAGGAAGGAGGCTGCCTGATCCCAGGGCTGGGCACTGGCATTTGGAATAAAGCTGAAGGTGCAGGGGGAGCCACGTCTCAGGTGTCCGGCTCTCCTTGTCACCTCTGTAGCTGTTTCCGGTCAGTCTCACTGGCACCAGCTCCTCCAGCACATCTTCTCCATCACCTGCCTCCGCATCCTTTTCCAGCTGTGATGGAATCTGGGAGACCAAGGCACACCCCAGCTGGCTGTGGGTGCAGGACTGGTCCATTCCCTCCGGGCAGACCAGGCCAAACCCGTTGGCACAGTAGCTGGTCACGTCCCTTGTGAGGTCTGGGAGGAACAGTGGGACTGTGGGTGATGCCTGCCCAGCTGCAGGTGGCCCACAGGAGGAGAGCACAGTCTGCAGGAGCAGGGCCAGTGGGTCCTCCCTGAGCTCAAGGGGATGCATTTGGATGGCCACACTGAGTTCATTGTTCAGGAGACCCTGCAGGGACACAAGCAGTGACATGGTCAGTCTCAGCCAGCTGAAAGCCCTGCCAGTGTGGGGATGAAAAACTGTGCCGAACACCAAGGGCTGTGCTGCCTGAGACTCCCTTCTCCACTGTGACCCACGGCTGGCTGAGGCCCTCCACCAGTACCTTCTCTTTGGGGTACAGTGGTTTGGACAGTGGAGGAGACACGTGGGTACCAAGATGGGCTTGGTGGTGAAAGAGGAGGAGGGAAGGAGGTGCTGAGCCTCTGCAAACACAGGGAACCCCAGCTTGGCTGTGGCACACACAGGGCAGAGGCTGGAGGAGGATCATCGCTCACCAGTGCCTTTGGGAGTCGCGTCTCTGAGGGCTTGAGGAAGATATGCACGTGGACGAAGCAGAACCCAGCCACACTCAGCAGCACTAGCACAAAGAAGGCACTCAGCACAGCAAGGACCCAGGGAAAACCTGTCGGGAGGTCACAGCAGGCTGAAGGGTGGAAGAACTCCAGGATATCCCTCCCATCCCGCCCCGTGCCAGTGTTTCCCCTGGAGCCCCCATGGCAGGCTGGGATGTTCCAGGATGCAAGCCCAAGGCAGATGGTGAGGAAGCATCACCCTGAGAGGTGCTCCACAGGGCAGTGCTGGGTCACAACCCTGACCACAATGGCTGGGGGTGAGGGACCCACACCTCCTCCTGAGTCTGCTCTGCGAACAGGACCCAGATGCAACCGCACTGGCGAGAGGGCTCCCACCTGCACGGCCCATCGGGGTCACCAGGCACTGCTTGGCTTCAAGGCTCCTCTCCTTGGCCATGTCAGCAGCCACAGTATGGACACAGTACCGTGTGCTGGGCTTCAGGTACCCGAAGGTGCATGGCAATTCCTCTCTGCTCCATTTGCAGGGCACCTGGAAGTAGATGGGACAGTGGCCATAGCGGCTGGAGGTGGAGTCTGTGCCTGGCTCCACTGCCCAGCACAGCCTCAACATCCCACTTGCTCCATAGTCCCTGCTCTCTGGCACCTCCAGCACTTGGTTCTTCATCCCAGAAGATGTTCAGGTCCCAGAGCATATTCTGTAACCCCTGTGGCATTGCCTTCCCTCTGAACAGAACAGGTCATGGTTTCTTCTTACCCATTCAGTCTGAGGGAAGAAAGGGGTCTCCTGCCTTGCTGGGGGTGTGAGCCCCAGATTGGGGGTGCAGAGCACCTCACACCTGTGTGTGCAGCCAGGTGTGGCCAGGGCTGGGGCACAGGCACTCCCACACCTATGCAAACTGAGATGGCATCTTTGCTGCACCAGGAAATCTTGTGCAAGCCCTGCAGGCTCTGAGCCCTGCCCAGCTGCCACACACCTGCTGGACAAGCAGGTCCCCCTCATACAGGTGCAGCCAGTACCACAGTTTCAGCAGCACTCGGTCTACTGGCTTGTAGGAACCAGTTCTTCTGCGATAGGGAGTGAGTGGCATGGTGATGTTTACGTTGAGGATTTGATCCTGGAGCAGCCAGGACAACTTGGGAGGCCCCACAATTGCTGTAGGGAGGGGAAAAAAAACAACAAAGAGAAAATTAAGCCCTTCAAAAGAAGGTAGGCATGTTGTTTCTCTAGAAATATTTTTCTATCTGACAACCCCCTCCCAGTGTATAGAAGCTCCTTGGGTCTTGCCTGATGGCACTTTGTGCTGTGAAAGCAGCTTTAGGAATGGCAGGCACCACATCTTCATGATAGGCAGCACGGCTTCTGTTTCCTCCTCACACTGACAGTCCTACAGCACCACAAGTTCCCAGTGTGAAGCCCTTTCCCCCTGAGCAATCCACCAGGGCCTGGAGACCCTCTGCTAAGAGCAGCAACCACATTCTAGGTGAGTGCACCTGTTTCCATGCCAGTTGAATGCAGATGGAATGAACAAGGGAACCCACACAGCCAACATACACCCCATTTAGCCACTCGCACTTTTGGTTCATTGCAACAACCTCCTGTGAGGGGGTCAGGGGTCCTGAGTCTTTCCTACCTCCAAGAAACTGCCAGGCTTCCTGGACAGGACAATCTGTTACTACTGTGAAGAGGCACATTCATGCCCTTGCCTGCACCAGCTTCATCTTACTGGAGCAAAAAGACCCTCACCAGGCATCTCCCAGACCATGGCAGGTGTGAGCAGGGTAGCTTTTCAAAAGTCAAGCCTGGAGGTGTATCCTCTTTCCTGTCCCAACTCACTGCATTCTCCAGAGACGAAAATTCTCACATTGCCTTATTGACCCTGGGGCCTCCCATCCATCGTCCTCACCTCAACATGTTTCCTCTGTCCCCTTGCTCTTCACCCAGCCCTCCTTCAGCAGCTCTGCCCCAGATCTTTCCTCCAGTCAGGGCTCTTAGCACTTTTCAGACCAGTATCCTCATATGATTTCTCATTGTGTCCCACTAGATTTCTTCAAGGACCCCTCTCCCCATTGCCCCCCCCAGGAAGAGCCCAGCTGGAGGAGCTTCCTGGTCCTTACTGTCTCTGTACAGCTGCAGCTCGCTGGAACTGGCCCACTCAGACTGCTCGCCTCCGGCCACCGCTCTCACACGTGCCCAGTAGATATCGTGGATCCTGTCAAAATACAGCTCACATGCCCAAGAGCCAGAGCTGTTCCCCCTGCAGGCATCTGTCTTGATCCAGCTTGAGGTTCTGCCCAGGGAGAAAGCACAGGGATTGCTCCTTTTTGGCATCTTCCTGGCACAAAGGGAGAGCTGCCCAGCCACCACCATCCTGCCAGAGTGGAAAGCGTAGGGAAGCCCAGGTGTTAGCCAGCAGTGTCCTGGGGTGTGTGAGGAGAGGTGTCACCAGCAAGTTGAGTCCCTGCTGGGGACAGATGGCACCTGGCACTACTCCCTGACCTGTGCTCTCGGCAATGAGGAAACACATGTGGGCAGGGAGAGCCCACTGAGGGGCTGAGGCTCCGTGGTACAAGGGAGACCAAGTGAGCAGTGACTGCTGAGTCTTAGATAAAAGTGGCTTTGAGTGAGGGGTCTTATCAATACAATGGAGAAAAGAAAATGGAGCTTCCTCTCAGCAGTGCCTGGCAAAAGGATGAGAGGCAGCGAGCACAGGCTGGAATACAGGAAATCCCATTCAGCATGATGGAAAAAAAACCAAACCCAAAATCCCAGCCGAAAAGCAACCCCTTTGTTTTCCAGTGGGAGAGTGACCAGGAAAGGGACCAAGCTGCCCAAGGAGGTGTAGAGGCTCCATCCCTGAAGGTATTCAAAACCCTCCAGGACACGGTCCTGAGCTGACCTTGCCTGTGCAGGGGTGGGACGAGCTGGTCCTTACCAACTCCACTGCTCTGTTACTACTCTGTGGTATTTACTGCCAGACAACAATCCCTTGGCTACCAGGGGTCCCCAATAGCCTCTGTCAGTGTGTCAGGAGACCAGACCCTTTGCCTCTCCTCCCCACCTACCGAGTCCTCCACTCCACCTGATAGGTGGCATGGCTGGGCGAGCTGGGGTCCGGCTCCCACCGCAGCCAGACATGGAAGTTCTGTGCCTCCAGCCTCACGTGCCGTGGCCGCAGTAGCATCCCTGGGGAGGGGGCAGAGAGATGTCAGGCAGTGCTGCTCTGGTCTGCAGGGTCCCCTCCTTAACTGGTCACTGCGTGGCCATGGAACCTGCATGTACAGGTTCCCTCCCTCCTGCAACCTCCAGCTTCAGCCCAGTGTGGGCAAACACTGACTCCACAGCAGGGTGCTCAGGACCTGCATCCCCCCAATGCCTTGCACATCGAGAGCACCCTCTCTATGCTCCTGCCAAAGGCACTGACACCCTGGCACAGCTGCTGCTGGTCCTGGGGTTTTCTTTCCTGTCACACCTTGAAGACCACTCAGTCGCCTTCTCTGTACCTCCCCTGCCCTGCAGTGGCAGCTCCAGCACCAACTTACCCTGGAGAAGGGAGCAGCTGGCCAGGGACAGCAGGAGGTGCAGGGCAGGGCTCATTCCGCCACAACTTGTCCATCTGTCCCCATGCTACGCTGCCACACCAGTGGCTGTAGCAACAGATGGGTGTGCTGGAGCTGTTCTGCCACCTGCAGACATGACATGCAGCTGGGACCTGGAATTAGAGAAAGGATATTTCTTTTCCAGAAGCTTCAGCCAGTGACACCATCCACAGGCAAACCTTGTCCATAGAGTCCACATGCTCAGTGTGGCACAGAGTTGCCCACTTTGGAGAGACAGGGGACTGACCCCCTGCCACCCCTGGGATGGGTGAAGCAGCAGTGCAACAGGTGCCCTTGGGGCTCTGGTGGCAAGTGGATCCGCAGGGACAGTGGGCAGCTGCCACACTGCCATGGCACTGTGCACGTGCTGCAGGAGTCTTCTGCTGCACCCACCTCTGGTACCCTGTGGTGAGAAGCCACGCTGCCAACGTCATGGGGATGTGGTTCTGAGAAACCTCTTTGCCTGATATTCACACCACTGTGGAGGTGACTCAGCCCAGCTCTGGGCATGACTCACACTAGCACAAGCCGCAACACCACTGCCAGGACACCCCCAGCCCTCCCACAGCCTCCCTGGTATGGGGAGAGCACCATGGGTTCAGTACCCAACCAGGTGCGGTGGGGCACCCCGAGGGACCCTCTTGGGCTATTAGCAGAGACCTCAGTCCTGTGAACCACAGCAGAGCTGGACCCACTGGGCACCCATGTCTGACGCCTGGCCAGCCCCTCCTTACTTTGGCCTTGCCCAACCATTCAGGTACCAGGAATCTTTCCCTGCACTTGCTGGCCATGGAGATAACTTTCCTCTCCTGGAGTAGACATGCAAGGGCTTTGAGGCCACCAACACCAACCTACTGGTTATGGGGACACATCCCCCTGTGAAGGTAGAGAGCCCAGGGCCACCTCCAGAGGCAGAGGGGTGGGAGCATCCACTGGCCAGACAGGACACTCGCAGGGCTGGCTCACTGCAGCTGCTGCCTCTCGCTGTTCCCATTTCACACTAATGCACACGAATGACTGCACTAATGCTACGAATGCAGACACCTTGGCAGGTGAGTACAAAATGCTTTACCTGTTTTCTGTCCCTTACAGCATTCAGAGCTTGAAACAAGGAGCTGCCAACAAGCAGGAACGTGCAGCTACAAATCATGGGTGAGGACTCAGAGGTGAGACCTCTGAAACATGAGAGCCAAAGCACAGGCAGTGGGTTTAGGCATTCCTCCCACCCCGAGCCCAACAAAAGCCCTCCCGGCTTTGCAGCACACCCTGGTGAAGGCAGCACCATTTCTATCTGGAGGCAAAAGGAGTCCCCACAACTGTTCTTGGGACTTGTGAGGGCACAGAGCTGGGAAACTGACGGAGACCTCAGGACTCTGGCTGCCTGTGCAGGCTGGGACAGGGCTTCTCCAGCTACAAGAGGCAGCACAGGGGAGCCAGTGCTTCCACAGCAGTGAGGGCGGCCACAAGCTGGTCCCTGCCAGCCTCCCACTGACCCCAGCACACCCGCTCCCCTTCTGCCTTGGCTAGAGGGAAAATCCTAGCAACCCTCCCCATGTTGTGGCATATGTAAAAGTATTATTTAATGGATATCCCATTGGTTGAGATTGTGGAGATTTACACCCACTCTCCACACATCCCTTCCTTTGCCTGCATCCCCACTGTCACACCACCCTGAGGCACCAGTGCTCCCACCTACCTTGGCCCAGAGCTCCTCGCTGGCCCCTGCCGTATCAGCAATCAAACTGCGCCCACCACACAGTTAAACACAACACCCTCAGCTCAGCAACGCCACATCCGGCACTGAGTGTTCACTGGAAGCATCATCAGGGTCTGCTCAGCTGCCAGGCTCCCTCCAGATCAGGAAGAGGTCTGTGTCCTGTGCTCTCAGGCTGGGAGACATCCCACAATACGTGATTTGGCTTCAGTGGTTTATGCCTGTTTTACTGAGCCAGCGTTTGTTTTTTCCTTCCTCGCTTCCTCCTTGGCAGTGTCCCGGCGGGCTGCAGGCGCTCAGCAGTGCCCTCTGCACGCTACAGCCGAGGCACAGCCAGTGCCAGCACCCCGCTGCATGCTGCCTGCACCCCATCCCAGCACCCTGCAGGGACCATCAGCGACTCGGGAACAGAGAGGAGCATGAGGGTCAGGCCAGGGCAACACACAGAATGGTAGACACAGGCCAGGATGTCCCTGCAAAACCCACACTGGGTTTTAACCTTGCCAAGATCAGTGCCACTGGCTGGACATGCAGGGCTGGGACCCTCACTCTGCCCTGAGCCCCCAAAGGACCTGCACGTGGCTGTGCATCACCCCACGAGCCCCAGGCCTTTGGCAGCCCATTGGGACAGAATGTATCCAGACTCGCATTTCCCGAGCTGTGCCACCATTACATGACATATGGAGCCATCCATGGCAGCATATAGAGCTTGCTGGTGCTCTTCAGCTCTGCCAGGTGCCAAGCACTGTCAGCCTGGGCATTCCAAAACAAGAGCCCTATAGTGTCCGAGTGCCAGCCCTGGGGCTGATGCCATCATCTCCACTACTGTCCCTGCACTGCTTCAACGGGGCAGCCCCCACAGTGCCTAGTGGGAGCTGGCAGGGTGACAGCCATCAGGAACAAGGACACACAGCCACAGCAGACTGGACAGGCTCTTTAATACCTCTTTCATGGAGAACACTTTGTGCTTGCTGTCCACCCAGACCAGCTGCCCACACTGCTGCCCATGTCCACTCCTGGGGCAGAGGCCAGGTGGCCCATGTCCACTCCTGGGGCAGAGGCCAGGTGGCAGGGGACGCTGGCCAGGCAGGGTGATCCATCCCACACAGAAGGGGAAGAAACAGGCAGGACATACTTTATCCAGTGCTGCAACTGCTCTCAGAGCAACAGCTCCTTCTCTCAGCCCACCAGCTGCATAGATGGTAGAGCCCAGCACCCCCCACCCCACAAAGCACTACTGGAAAGGTGGGCGTACAGCTCAGCCCAGCCCCCTCAGTCCCTCTCCTTTTTCTCTAAGGGGGCAGAGGGAACCCTGCAGCAGACTGCGGGGGCTGTGGGGACTGCCAAGCCTGGGTGCAGCAAGGACAGTCCAGCCCTGTGGGCACAGTCAGGCCAAGGAGGACCCTCATATGCTTGGGGGGCCCCAAGGTGGGCTGGGTGGCTGCCCCCCAGCAGTCCGGCTGCACCTCCTCTGCCCAGCTCTGACTCAACGTCTTCAAAGCAGCAAAGATTACAGAGCTGGCCATCTCCATAGCCAGAAAAAGGTGGGTACCCACTGCTGGCAGGACATCCTCAGCTTGCAGCACTAGGGTTCCCGAGGGGCTCAGGGAGGGCAGGTCTCTCCCTGACAGAGGGTGCTGCAGGGATGAAGACTCCAGTGGCAACAGTCTGGCTGCCCTGTGTCCAGAGGCATCACCAGCTTCTCCCAGAAGGGCACAGGTAGATGTGAAGGGAGCACCTGCCACCACCTCAGTGGGCACCACCGTCTCTATCCCTGCCTCCCAAGGCTAAACTTTCCCTGGTAAAACCCATCCTCCGAAGGCCTTCTCCAGGTACCGGGCCACTGCCAGTGTCAGGTGGTCATTGTAGGCGGCTGCGACCAGCTGGATGCCCAGGGGAAGCCCCTCGCTGCCCAGCCCCAGTGGGCACTGCGTCACTGGCAGGCCCAGGACATTGAAGATGGCTGGAAGAGAGAAGGCTGGATCAGAATGTGCACAGTGACAGGGATACATCGCTGCCAGGCTCTCCCACCCTGGGCAGGTGGCTGCTGCCACAGATGATACCAGGCTCCTGGAAGATGGTGCTTGACACAGTGGTGTAGAGACATGGTGACAAGGGATACCAATGGCCAGAGGTTCCCAGTGCTCACATCAGATCTGCAAATTGCACCCACGAGGGACGGCATGCCAAGATCTGATCTGGGACACCATCCCTCCATCACTCCAAAGCCATGCAGCACTGACACCAGCACTAGCACAGAGGTCCTCAGGCCACAGGGAAGCCATGCAGGGAGCCCCAGTCTGTACCCCAAGATGTTTTGGCTCTCAGGTTCCTGCTAAACCACAGTGGCAGGAACACCTCTGAAGCACAGTGGCCCCTGAGATCAGACACATCAATCAGACCTGCCCCACTGTGGATGGCAGGCAAAAGATGCCACACAGCATGATGTGTGACAACCCTCGTTCTGAGCAGCCAGACCTTTCTCTGTGCTGCACAGCCCACCATCAGCACTGGGAACACTTTGGGTACAGCACCCTGGTTGCCAGCCCATGCTGCTGCTGTGGGTGACGGCATCCCTGCAGCCCTACCTGGATCCCACAGAAGCCGGAGCTGCTCACCTGTGTAGGCAAAGTTGAAGGGCATGCAGATGGGGGAGTGGTGCTTGGGGGCGATGGTGGGGTGTGAGGGGTAGAGGAGCACCCCATCCTGCCCCAGCAGTGCCTCCATCTCCTCCTGCAGGCTCTTCCCCATGCTCACCAGCTTGGCATTCCCACTGTGGTTGAGGTTCATCAGCTTCTCTGTCAGCCCTAGGGCTGCAGGAAAGGGTACAAATGCGGCATAGAGCGAGTGAGAGGACTGTGAGCTATGTGAGGCAGAAAGCAGCATCTCCCACTCCTAGTGCACCCTGTGGTAGTTTTGGCTTTAGTCAGTATAGGTCCCATTTAGGCCTCAGTTTTTAGCAGGCCTCAAAGGATGTGACACAGATTGGAGGGGACAGGCATCACCTGACTTAAGCAGCCAAAGAGGTATTTCGTATCATCTGACATCATCAAGAAGTGTCAAGGAGTATAATAAGAGAGGGAAGAGGAGTTTCTGTCTCTTTCGGTCCCTGCTTCTGACCAGGAGAGGATCCTGCTGCCCTGACTCCTGAGATTAGGCCCTACTGCTGTCCACGCTGTTGTTTGCCTAGGGAGGTGAACATTTCCCTGCTAATTTCTCTCTCTCTTGCTGGGAGGTTTCTTGGGAAGAGTTTTTGGGAGGTTTTCTGGGATTTGGGTGGTTTGGAATCTGGGTTATTAACTGGGAGATCTCGGTGAAGGTGTTATTTCCTTCCAATATGCGTTATATCGTATTCTGCTTTAGGTTTTCTTCTTTTTTGTGTAAATATAAAACCCTCACCATTTTCAAAGCTTCGTTTCTGGTTTTGTTTTTTTCCTCACTCCTCTGGGAGTGGACACTGACTCTGTATTAGGCAGTTAGCATTTTGCCAGCTCAAACTATAACCCCCTCAAGCCCCCCTCCACAGCAAATGGCCCCTGGCATGGCTCTGTGGGCAGCTTCCCCCCAGCTCTGCCAAAGGAAAAGCTTTCAGCTTGCCCCTCACTTCCAGCTTTTTCAGCTGTTGGGGTTAAGCAGAGCTGGCAGAGCAACCTCAGCACTCACTGGACAACAGCGTAACTGCGCTGATGAGGGTTCTCTGGTACCTGCTGCTATGAAACAAGATCAGTGCAGACTCTGACTGGTTCCCACAGAGCCCCCAGCACTTCTGGCAGGGCTCACAGCAGGACCAAACCTTGCCCTCAGCTCCATCATCCTCACTTTTTCTCCCAGGGTATCCACTCCCATTCATCAAAGATCCAACTCTCCCTCAAGCCTGCACGTGACTCTAAGACACTGGGAGTCATTACAAAACCAGGCTGGAGCTGCTCAGTGCAAACGCTGAGTCTCTTTGCTGGACATTGGAAGGGGACTACCTGCATTTAACAACTCACCCGCCCCACCACTGCCTTTGCACTCCCCAGGGCTCCTGCCAGCCTTACCAATAGCCGGGAAGGTGTGAGAAGACATCCCCACGAGCCACTTCATCAGCTCCCACAGCGGCCACACCGGTTTCCCGTGGTCCCCGAGCAGGTCTGCGAATCGCTGTGCATCCTGTAACACACCCACTCCCCAGATCAGCACACAGCAGGGAGGCACAAGCTGCAAGGGACAGTGAAATTCCAGCTGTCCTATTATTCTGATATGAGCCATTCCCGTTCTCATACAGGAGGTGCCCATCAGGAGTGCTACTCAGCTTCAGCACTGATCCAGGGTGGCAGCAGGAGCTTCTTTCCCTGCCAGAGACAGAAAGGAGGAGGGAGAGCCCCCAAAGCAGCACCTTCCAGCACCCAACTGACATGATGCAAGGGATAATGCTCCAGATAATATCCTGGAGGCATTTACTCCTGTGATACTGCCATGGGACCAGGAAGAGGCAGAGGAGCCCAATGTGCCCTCTCTAGTTTAGGGGTCTGGGTTGTTTCCCACCGCTGCCTCCATGCTGGGAATGCACATGGTATGACACTCCTGAGAGTTTATTTTTGCCATAAAATACTTCCCTGCATGCACAGAGCATAGTACAGTGGCTGCAGTTCTACAGAAAAATAATACAGGCAGGCCTGCTGGAAAGCCACTAATCCCCCTGCTTGTCCTGGCATCCTAAAGGGTGTTAATCCCAGCCTACAATGTCAGAAGACACAGCACGGAGCCAAGAGTAAGGCAGGATGCTCCCTGCTTGGCTGACTTACCAACCTGCCTGGAAAAGGTCAGTGTGCCAAAACGACCTTTCCCTCCCTATATCACGTTGCTCCTCTGCTGGGACCCATGGCCTCATCTCATGGGAGCACAAGGGAAAAGGGGCTGTGCATCTTTGGGAAGAGATGAAGGGAGGACTGGGGAACAAAGTGAGTAGGGAAGGCCCCCAGACAGCTCTGGGAAGCCTACAGCTCTACACAGCTGGCCTTAAACAGCTGATTCTTCCCTGCTGCCACCGAATTTGTGCCTTTGCCAGCTTGGTCTGACATACCTGCCCATTGCTGTCTTTGGATGACATCATGGCTGACCAGATCTGGAAAGAATACTTCATCTTGTGGATTGCCACACGCTGAACTTGGACCCCCAGGTCACTTTCGATATGTTCCACCACCTGAAGGGAAGAGTAGGAAGGGTTTTTTTCCAGAAGGATGAGATGTGCTGCCATCAGCTCATGGAAAGTACAGAGAAGAGGACAAGGGCATCTACGCGCAAGATCTTCTTGTTTCTTCTTTAGCACAGAAGAAAAAGTTATTTCTACTGTTTAACCTCTGGAAGCATAGGAGGCTGCCTGCCCAGCCCTCCTGCCAAGCCCCACAGGAGCCACGCCCAGAGCAGCTCCCTCCTCTCCCCAGGGCTCCTCCAACCTTTGTCCCCAGGTTCTATCTTCAGGGTCACCCCAGTGAGAACCAACCTCTGCTCCCTCCTACCTTCTTTTGGGCCTGCAAGATCTCCTTGTCCACAGGTGACACAAAAATGGACCCGCCATCATGATCCATGCAGTGGAATTTGATTTTCTCCAGTGACACTTTCTCATTCAGTTTCAGCCTGGGAAAGGTGCTTTGTCATAAACCCATCCCCAGCTGCTCCCCAGCTGACAGAACTGCTCACACACCTGTTAATGCATCCTCAGGACACCCTGCTCTGTCGCCCAGGGTGGCAAGGTGAGATCCTGAAGACACACAGACACCGCTGCACCCAATCTACCCAGCTGCTTTCCCACCCCGTCAGTCCCAGCAAGTTCCTGTTGGGAAAATCCTTATCTCTCCAGAAGCACCTTGTGATTACAAACCCTGTCCATGGTCAAGGTTGAGATTGCACAAGAGCTGGGGAAAAACAGAAGTGGTAATGGAGAGAGCAACTGCACGCAGGCAGTGGCACAAAGGAGGGCTGTCTTATCTGCCTCATCTCCACTCGGGTCCTCACTTGCACCTGCACATGGCAGGCTCTTGGTTGCACAGACCTATGAAGGAACTGAACTAGCCATGGTGTGGGATGGAAAACATCATTCAGCAACACAAAAAAGGCCCTGTACCACCCAGGAGCAAGGCCAGCCCAGGGAGGGCCACATGGGACAGAACTGGGAAGCAGCTTGCAAGTGAAGGGGGAACCAACAGTCTGCCCATGGCTGCCTGTTCCCCAGAGCATGTGAGTGGTGGGAAGGACAGTCCTAGCTGAGAAGGTCCCACTGAAGGCAGGGGCAGAGGAGGAAAACCAGTAACAAACAAACTGGGTGGGGTGCAGATCTGTCTCATACAAAGAACTGATCAGAGACTTGCTGACTCCAGCTCAGCAGCCGGGAGCAGTGGGAGCAACTCACTTGCTGACCCCGGGACCAGCCATGACTCTCAGCACTGGCTCCAGGTCCTCTGCGTAGCGGCACATGGGCCCTGTGCACAGGAAGCTGGTCCGCACTCCATGAGCGTTTGGGAACTGGCCATCGTTGGGCACCACCCCTGTGAGTGGAGATGTTGGGTACCAACTTGAGCATCACCTCTAACCAAGGGGAGCCCTGCTGGGGAGATGTGGATCCCCAGGGACTGCACATCTCAGAAGTGCAGATGGCAAGGAGCACGGGGTGGGGAAGGGAGGAAAAGCAGCCAGCGAGGACACTGAATGCCAGAGAAACACCTCAGCAGATCCCAACCTTGGGAAAACATCCCACGCTGAGGATGCAATACCTGGGTAAAACCCCTCCCGTCTCCCACACTCCTGGCATTCTGCCACTGAAGGCTTCCCACTGCCAAGCCCAGCTGTGCTCCCAAAGCAGGCTTGGCCCTTACAAGGAGTTACCTGTCCCCTTACAGCAATCCCACCAGAGATCAGCATGAGGGTGTCCCAAATGGGTACATCCCACAGCCCCCATTCCACCTCATGGCACTTCTGCTGGAGGAGGAGACCACAATGCCCCCTCACCTGTGGTGGGTTTATGGCCAAAGACTCCATTGAAGAAGGCAGGCATACGGATGCTGCCGCCGATGTCAGAGCCCACACCTACGACCGAGCAGGCAGCTGCCAGGACACCACCCTCCCCACCTGCACAGAAGAAAAAAAGTCAAACTCCACAGGTTTATGGTGAAAATCATC
Organism: Sakesphorus luctuosus; assembly: GCA_013396695.1. NCBI lineage: Eukaryota > Metazoa > Chordata > Aves > Passeriformes > Thamnophilidae > Sakesphorus > Sakesphorus luctuosus. Next base: position 202,044 of record VWZD01007429.1, on the reverse strand, counting down.
CAGCAAAGCAGGAGCACCTCACAGTAATTGAGAGGCATGGGGGCTGCCCCTGCTTTAGCAATGGCTGGGAGGACAGCTGGGGAATTTGTGCCAAAGTAAGACAGAGTGAGCTGAAGCAATTCCAGGTGAAACACCCAGGAGAGACAAAGCAGCTTGACCTCCCAACAGCCTACAGCAGTGCCGAGAAAATGGCCAGTGAGCTGTGCAGGAGCCCAAGGACACATTAAAGCCACGTGCAAAGATCTGCATCTCTTCCCTTGCTGCATTTTAACCTGCCACTCGTGCAGGATCATGCTGTGGTGCTGGGGCTCACCTGAGCTGCCACCCACAATCCTCTGCAGGTCGTAGGGGTTGTTGGTCCGCCCGTAGACCCTGTTGCTGGACTCGTACCACATGCAGAGCTCACTGCAGTTGGTGACACCCAGCGGGATGGCACCTGCCTGCTTGAGCCGCGACACCACCGTGGCATCCGAGGTGGCGATCACATTCCGGCGGTTGACCAATCCAGAGGTGTTGGGCATCCCTGTGGTGCCAAGGTTGACAGGGAGGTGTCAGGGCCAGCGCCCCAAGACCACCCAAGGCTGCAGGATGGAGGTTCCCAGCGAGGGCTGGTCCTCTGAGGCACCACAAGCTCTGCAGCACATGTGTGCTACAAGTGAACATGAATACAGAAGTCCAGACAGAGCTTGGTGCAGACCAAGGAAGAGGAAACTGCTTCCCTCCAAGCACCTGCCACAGCCATCTACCACCCCTGGCCAAGAGACGGTGAGTCATAACCCGTGAACTGGGGAGGAACAAAGGAAAACCTACCGTGGAGAGAAAAGGCCTCCTTGACAGTGATGGGAACCCCCAACAAGGGGTACTTCTCCTCCAGATAGTCATCTCCAGGGCCCTCTGAAAGCAGCTTATCGACCTGCCGGGCTTCCTGCAGAGCCTCCTCAAACCTATAATGAAGCACCCGGAGACGTTCTGGCGCTGTACCAGTGAGGAGCTGGGGAGCTTGGGACGGGACGTCAGGCTGCGTGGTCTTTGCCAGAGAGAGGAGCAGCGTCCTGGCCGAGCCCCCGCCGGCAGGACAGGGGGATCCCCGCGGCCCCGGTGCGGTGCAGCGCGCTGGCCTGCGAGCCTGAAGCGGGGTGGGCGCGGAGCCCATCACCCCTCACCCGTGCCCTCCGCCCGCCGCTCACCTGTCCTTGACGACGGCGTTGATGAGGGGATTCACCTCCTTGATCCTCTCCACGTACGCCTCCACCACCTCGATGCACGTCACCTGAGCGGGGAACACGGCGGGAGCCGCCGTCAGGGTGCGCGCNCCCGAGCCACTCCCGGTACCCCCACGCTGACCTTGGCCACCGAGCGTCTCCAAGTGACACCGCGGTCCGCGTCCCGCGGCTCCCCCCGTGGCTAGTCCCGGTCCCAGCTGTGTCGAGCAGCGCGAGGCAGGTGCGCGACAGCAGCCGCAGCAGCAGCGCGAGCCAGCGCTCCGCGCGCGACAGCGCCATCGCGACACACAGCGCGCGCGCGCGCCCGACCCAACCCCGCCCCTCGCCAGGCTGCGCGCGCGCCCCCGAGTGACGTCTCCGGCTCGCGTTGCTATGGAGACCGCGGCCTGTGCGCCGGGACCGCCCTCACCTCCGTCTTGGGGACACATGGCACCTGGCACTACTCCCTGACCTGTGCTCTCGGCAATGAGGAAACACATGTGGGCAGGGAGAGCCCACTGAGGGGCTGAGGCTCCGTGGTACAAGGGAGACCAAGTGAGCAGTGACTGCTGAGTCTTAGATAAAAGTGGCTTTGAGTGAGGGGTCTTATCAATACAATGGAGAAAAGAAAATGGAGCTTCCTCTCAGCAGTGCCTGGCAAAAGGATGAGAGGCAGCGAGCACAGGCTGGAATACAGGAAATCCCATTCAGCGTGATGGAAAAAAAAACAAACCCAAAATCCCAGCCGAAAAGCAACCCCTTTGTTTTTCAGTGGGAGAGTGACCAGGAAAGGGACCAAGCTGCCCAAGGAGGTGTAGAGGCTCCATCCCTGAAGGTGTTCAAACCCACTGGGACACGGTCCTGAGCTGACCTTGCCTGTGCAGGGGTGGGACGAGCTGGTCCTTACCAATTCCACTGCTCTGTTACTACTCTGTGGTATTTACTGCCAGACAACAATCCTCTGGCTATCGGGGTCCCCAACAGCCTCTGTCAGTGTGTCGGGAGACCAGACCCTTTGCCTCTCCTCCCCACCTACCGAGTCCTCCACTCTACCCGACTGGTGGCATGGCTGGGCGAGCTGGGGATGAGCCCCGCTGTGCACTCCGTGCCGCTCTGCCCCGGGGCAAAGGCAGCGTGTGGGGCTCGCACAGCAGCTGAGCTGAGCTGGCGTGAGGTGTGCGGGGCAGCAGAACCTGCGTTGGGAAGGGGCTGCAGCCACAGCCTCGCCTGGGCAGGTGTGGTGGCAACCTGAGAGGTGCTGAGCCCAGCACTGCTGGGCACATCCCTGAGGTTCTGTGGCTGAGCCCGGCACCGCCGGGCGCATCCCTGAGAACCTGTGGCCCAGCTCCCCTGGGTGCACCCGCAATGCCCCTGGGCTGCCTGCTGGGCTGTGGAGGAGACGCTTCCAGTTTCCTTCAGAGGTTGCCCGTCCACATCCAAAACCCTGTCCTCAGGGACACACAAACACTGTGTCACACAAACACTCCTGTCAGGTTTTACCTACCTATGGGATATTAACGGTGATCAGTTTAAAGCTGACAGCTAATTATAATGTTCTTTTGTATTTTAAACACCGAGCCATTCTTAAGCTTTCCTCTCATAAAAGGCAACCATTATCACACTTATTGTCAAACATGCACTGAAGTTTTCAGGTGCTTGTTTACGGAAACTGGAAGACCACTGGTAGATAATCCTAAACTCTTGGGACAAAAGTTACAAAAAATGGTAATTCTGGGATAAAAATCATGTCTTTTAAAGCAAGGATTTAAGCAGCATCTGAGTGGGCCTTACTGCATCTCTTCCACATAGTTGGCTATTGAAAGTGAGGCAGGCGAGGGGATAAATTTCTTGTTAAAATCTTTTATGACTGCAAAATGAGCACATCAGCATTTATGGGACAATCTGCAGCTCACACGCCCTGACCGACCTCTGTCCCCTAAATCCTAGTCTTACATGGAAGTTGTCTTGATAGTAGTTCTTTTTTTACAAACTTTTATCAAAGAGACCTTTTTCTCCCTGCCTAATGCAAATGGAGGAAAGACGGGAAGGGAAAGCCACTTTCCTGCTTGGTGTTAGTTTCCTGTGCCTTGGGAAAGCACAGACAGCAGCTCTGTCCACCTGGATTTGGACACCAAGTCACCAGCCTGAGGGGCTCGGAAAGGGTCCTCCAGCTGTGAAAGGTTGGGGTGTCCTGTGCTCCCTGAAGGACAAGGGAAACTCTTGTCCCCTGCTGATTTTAATCCCACAGTATCTTCATTTCCCTTGGCAGTTTGTCCCTGACCACAGACACCAGCCAGCCTGGGAGCAGGTCCCAGCAGTGCTGTGCTTGGTGGCTGACAGTGCATGGGTGGGTTAACAGCTGCTTTTCCATTTCTTCAACACCGCTGGAATGCCTGGGACCTTACCCTGGGCCTTAGGTAGTCTTCCCCTTCCCCATGATATCTAAGCACCTACATGCCCTTGGGTTGCAACACGTTTGTGCATGGGCTCAAACCTTTCCTCACACCTGTGTCTATGCAATCACAGCTCACAGAGCCCCAGAGTCACCTGCTGAGGAGCAGCTCTAAGTCAGGACTTGCCAAATCTCTGTCAGTGTTGGTGGTTGCATCTTTGATTTTGCCAGGCTACGAGCTGGGGATGGCAGGGGTCCCTTGTTGCTCTGGAATAAGTCCCGCAGGTTTCTTCCAGAGCTAGAACAGTAAAACTCCTCTGAATGGACACAGGGAGGGAACAAATCTCCTAAATGTAATCCCAGCACTGCTGTTGTCAGTTTCCCCCTCAATGTCTTAGTGTATTTGATGGGTTTCCCCCCAGATGTTGACAGAGCGGGGTATGAACCAAGCCACTTCTGTCCTGGGGCTCTGCTTCCATTGCTGCTTTGCAGAGACCTTCCCTAAGCTCTGGCATTTTGTTTGCCCTGGAAAGTGTCTCCCTTAATCTTTGTCTTTCAACGTTTCAAGAACAGGACTTTGAAATTCACACCGGATCAGCTGCTGCATCACTGATCTGTGAGCTCCCCTTGTCCCCACTGTTCCCACTGCACACCAGTGCTGCCCAAGATAGCAGCTCAGGCTGCTCCTCATTAGGTCAGGCTGATGAGCTTCTCGGGAGCTGTGCCAAAAGAGCAGCTACCAGAGCTCTTGGTAGCCCCATGGAGCTTTTTTTTCATGAAAAATGGAAAAAAGTGTGATAGAAGGTGCTGTAGAAATAAAGTACTGAGGTCTGGAAGCCTAAGGTTGAAGTGATTGGGACTGGTTTTCAGTTACCAGAACCAGCCAACTGAGCAAACACCACCGTGGATACAGTCTAAGAAACCCGTTAATTCCAATCTGATTGCCAAGAGCATGGGGGCTGGAAATAGAGAGCGAAGCTTACCCATCCAGACCTGTCTCACTGCCTTATCCTTAGGGACACTGGCTGCTTCGAAGGAAAACGTGATCCTGAGTCTATCACTCTGGAAATTATCTCCATTAGTTTCATTATTACCAAAGGCTTAAAAAACCACAAGAGGTTATCAAGGATAACCTGGATAAGCTGGAACGGTTTTGCCGACTGTGGATGTGTGTTGTAACCACTAATTGCCCGTGAAGCCACAGAACAGGCTCAGCAGCAGAGCATGAGGCAGGCGGGAAGAAGAGGCATGTGCTGATTGGCAATACCAAGGTCTGGCTGCCTTCACGGTGCTCTTCAAAGCCCTCCTGTATCTTGTCCCAATGGACAAAAAATACCTTCTGTGAAATTAAAAGAAGGAAAAAAGCCTGACAGCACAATTATTTGTGAAAAACTCCTTTAAAACTTATCCTTTCAGTAAAGCTCCAGTAGAAACCTTGGGTTTGTGCAGCGCAGTACTGGGCTGAGGGGAAAGGGAAGGATGTTTAAAGGTTCGTGTTTAAACTCAGGTGCTTAATTCCCAGTTGATCCCATAAGAAAAAAGGCAAACAACCTGAGTTTGACGGTAGTTCCTCCAAGCCTGCCTTTACCCAGATCCACCACGGAGGGTTGCTGTGGTCCGCATTTCCATGGGCTGTCCGGTGCGCTGTGCCAGGACCCGGCACCGTTCGGCAGCTGTTGCGTGCGCGAGCTGCACACCCGGGGCTGGCAGAGAAAGCGCTCCGACCTCGCCTTGCTCTCGCTGCGGTCGCGACCTGGCGGGGCACAGGAACCTGAACACCCCATTCCTGGAGGGGCAGGAAAGCCCGAGGGGGATCCCATGCTGCCTGTCTGGGAACACAGCAGCTGGCACGGCCAAGGTCTTGCTTGGTACAACGCTGCCATGGGGTCACCACCCGCACTCCCACCGGCAGGGCGGCTCAAAGCTGTCCCAGGCACGGCTGCAGCAGGGCTGGGCCAGACCGAGCCTTGCACTGCACGGCAGCCAGGGAGACTGTCCTGCATGCAGCCAGAGCCGCTGGCAGCTCCTCTTCGGAGCAGGGTGGCTGCACAGGGAAGGCAGATGTTTTGGGGCTGCTCTCTCCTGCTGCCGTGCAGTGGTGACGCTGCGCACCCCGCGATCGGGACCCTGCCACGGGAGGTCGCTCTGCCACCGCCGCTCGGTGTCCCTGGCCCCTGCCCCGCAGGGCCGCAGCTGTTCTCTCTGCAGCGAGCCAGGGTACACTGTGTTCGCTCTGAGTCCTTGATTAAACGAAATGTTTATGCGTGCCTCTGCTCCAGCAAACATCTTGGCGGCTGCACGAAGCCTGCTCGCTCTGGTGCTCTAGCTGTTCTGGAATTGGGGCAGGGTCTGTGCGATGCTTCAGGAGCTGTCTGGCCTTCCTGGGATGGTCCCCACTCCAGGAATAACCCCATGGGTCTCTGCACCCCCAGCTCTATTGCAAGGGACCTTTGGCTGCTGGGAAAAGCTGTGCCCCTCAGCCCCTTGGTGCCAAGGGAAGCTGCTGGCCCCTTGAGAGGCTGGGGGACAATTCCTTACCCTGGGGGGACGACACCCACCCCATGAACCCACCACCCATTTCCCACCTGTGCAGGGCTTTGGGGCGCATCTTGAGATTTCAGGATCAGCTAAGAAATTTCCTGGGCTCTGTGATTCCTCCAGAAGTGCAGAACACCATGACATGCTGCCTTCTCAACCCCCTCCTGCTGCACCTGCTGATTGTGGCCATGTACAGCACCATGGGGTCAGGTGGGCACTGCCAGCCCTGGCCTGGGCAACCGCAGGACTCACACTGGCTGCCAGGTCTGGCCTAATTGCAACTCCATGTCCCCTGTCCTGCCCAGCCAGCATTGTCTGGGATATGCCCTCTTCCTTCCCTGCCCTGCCTGAGGGGACTGTGTGTGCCAATTGTGCACATCTGGAGTTAACTGGGGACAGGTTGGCCCTGCTGTGTCATCTCTCAGGCATCGTGCAGCTGCTGGTCTATGCCTGCAGGGCAGCCCTCAGCCACATGTGTTGTCATCATATTTGTGCTGTTGCTCCTGCTGATACCTCCAAACCCTTGGAGTGAGTGGGGTAACCCCCTCCTGAAGCCATGTCCCTTATGACAACAGAGCAGCATGCCCTGGGCAAGGGGGGACCAGCATGTTGAAGTAATTTACAAGCTTGACAGGAAAGAACAAGGGACTGCAAGACTGAGAGAGGGCCAAGAGCAAAGCTCAGAGTTCCAGCCTTAAATTCAGGAGGCCAGAAAGGAGAAGAAAATGTTGATGGCCATTGGATGCTAATGACCACACAGGTGCTGATGGGCCACTCAGATGATACGGACCCACTCTGGACTCCCAGCCTGGCTCCCTGCCTGGGACAGGTGGCACGAGTGTTTCCCAAGAACATGGGCTTTCAGCAGAGCTGGTTGCCCAAGCAGCTTGCGTGCCCCTGCCAGGCTTTGTGCCATGGATCTTGCGAAATGGTGTTGATAAACACTCTGGGGCATGCCAAGTCCTGCGGGACAACAGCTGATGTGCCCAGGCTACGGGGAGTGCCTGCATGGTGAGAGGAATTTTCCACTCCTCTTTGGAAAGGGTGTCTGACCCCGCTGGGGTACTGTCCCCAGCAAGGCAGACTTATCTCCTGCTGTCCCAGCTGGCTTGTCTGGCCCAATAAACCCCCCATGCTAGGCCTGTCCTTGGGCACATGGCAAAGCAAGGGGTGTTTGAGTTGCCTGGGGTGTGGTGGCACCTTACAGGGGTGGGCTGGAGTCCTACCATCTCCAAAGGGACTGGTCTGGGGTCCTACCAAACCTAAAGAGACACCACCACCTCCACTTCACCATGGGGTTGTTCTTGTGTCCTTTTCCAAGCATGTGTGCCAAGCTGGGGGGAGCTGTATGCTGCCCTGGTCCCTGTCCCAAAGACTTACCTTCTTGTGATTCTGATTCTCTTTGTTTGTGTCCTGGGGGCACTGGGTGAACCTTGCCAGGACCGTTCAGGCTGCCTGGGTCGGCTCTGCCTGGCTGTGTCTTCTGGTATGTTGGAAATAGCTCAAAGACGATCGGGTTTGTGGCATGAAGAGGATGTGCTCGATCTTGCGCTGGTCAATGGTTGGTAATTAGCATGTGAAAGCCCAATTTAATTTGACCAGTATGTCCTGAAGCTGCAGTTCCTTTCTCCTGCCCTGCCACCCGCTGTGCTCTCAAAAGAAGTGTGAAAAGCTAGTGCCAGGTGGCACAGACCTGTCCAGTGTACCTGTGCACAGTGCCAGGTGTGTCTCTGTCCCCCAACGCAGCCTGGCACATGCTGTGCCCCACCACCCCAACACCTGCAGGACATGAGCATTTCAAACCCTGGCATCACACATGACTTCCCACAGTGTCCCCAAGTGTCCAGGACTGTGCTGCTGAAGGAGGGATGTAAAGGGTATTTGGAAAGCCTGCAAGTTCCTAGTGATAGCCACAAGCACGTGTAGCATCCACAGCTGCCCACACAAGCAGGAAAATCCCATTATTTGGGGTATCATTGGTAAATCATCAACAGCTGATCTCTGGAGAGCCATGGCCCCTTCCAAAGGCCTCTGTCCCCTCACCCTCCTATAGAAAGCCAGCAGTGTGAGGATGTACATGAACCAGGGTGGCTGGTGTGCCCTGTGCTCCCAGGACTAGAGAGCCCTGGGGCAGTGTGGGGCTATCCTCCCCGTGTTCCCACAGCTGCTTTTGCGACACTGCTGTAGTATATTTTCCAGTGCTTTGGCAAACTTGATATAAAGTGTCCAAAGTGACAGAGGTTATGGCTATTCTCTCAGGAAAGTATTTCAGAGCCTGATGTGAAGGTGCAGGGCTCTGCCGGCACCACTGGGTTTGCGGCGTGGGGAGTTAACCCTTGGGTAATTGCTGTGTGGGGTCATAGGAATTTGTTGCTACATAAAAATGTCCCATGGAGGCATTTCTGCTTCCTTTCAGGTACTAGCTGGGCAATGCACTCCCGTTCAGCAGGCTCCAGATGATCCTGTGCTCTGTGCCATCAACGGCAAAGGAGCTAAACCTCAGCCAGCACCGGGAGAGAGAATGGGGGCGGGGGCAGGCACAGATCTCCCATGGGGACAGGGCGTTGGGGATGAGAGCTATGGGAGGACTCTGCTTCCCTTCCTTTCTTCCTTCCTTGGACATGCTCCTACTGCCACACTTGTGCTCCTGTGCCCATCCTCCTGGCATCTGGGCTGGCAGCAGCAGAGCTGCTCACAGCACAGGGCTGTTATACCATTTCACACCCAGCTGCTGCCCTATGCCATGTGTGGTGGCTGTGCCAGGCCAGTTGGGCTGTGATGGAGCAGCATCACTTGCTCTGACTCTGTGCAGGGTCTCCTGTCCCTTCCTATATCCCTGCAGCCTCCAGGCTGGTGGGAGCTGGATCAGGGCATGGTGGGAGCTGAGACAGTGGTGGGGTGATGGGATGCACCTTCTGAGGCTCCTGCTGGGAGCATGCCCTGGAAACAGGCACATGCAGGGGTCTGACACTGTGTGATAACCTGCTCTTTGGAAGGAGACAGTGGCAAGAGAAAGAGAGGATTGTGGTTTGCTCATGGCAGCAGACAGAGGGACACTGCAGTCTCTGTTTGGCCCCAGCTTCTGCCATTGTATTTTGTGCATGTGGGCAGAGGCGAGGGTGGCAGTGTGGCCTTTGGTGCCTGCACATCTCCACTGGGGAGAGACAGAGCTTGGGCAAAAGGCAGCAGCAGCGGCAGCAAGGCCTGTCCTGCCCCCGGGTGCTTGGGACATGCTGTTCTCTCGAGCAATGATAAGGACAATCAATAATAAAAGCAGGCAGATGGGATGGGAGCCCGGCCTCCAACAATGACCTTCAGGAGCTGGGTCACTGGAGCAGGCGCAGGCGTTTTGGCAGTGGCCAGAGCCAGCAGCATGTCGGGAGCCAGCGCAGGGTAAACATGGCTGGAGCGTGCGGACAGCACTGCCCAAGTGCGCAGCCACAGCCCCCGGCCGCTGGCATGTGGCCCTGCATATCCCTGGGCATTGCAGCAGCTCGTGCACACGCTGTGCACCTCGATAACGAGCTGGGACAGTAATGAAGCTCCACAGAGCACAGGGCTGTGTGTGCCAGTGTCCCCGCTCACCGTGCCAGAGCATGGCCCAGCAGCTGTGCACATGCGCAGGGGAGGCACGGCCAGCCAAGCCTCCAGAGTAACCCTGAGCACTTACATAACCACTTGCCTGCACAAACTGCTGCACAAACATGACCCACTCACCGCCGATCTCAGCAAGATCCTGATAAGCAGAAAAACAGCAGCCCCAGCCCAGCGCCTGGACGCAGCTGGCCGGGGCTGCTCGGGGTTGTGACGTGGAGAAGTCTGCAATGCCCTTGCTAAGCGACCGTGAGGCTTCAGTGCTGCGTAACAGCCTGGAAGGTTCGAGCTGGCTGAGCACCAATGTGGGCGTCTGCCTTCCAGCAGGTTCTGGCTTTCTGAGATTCTTGGAGCTGCAGCGAAGCTCAGGGGTTTGCAGTTTTTCAGGAGACAAAGGGCTGTGTGGCCACACATGGTAACACCTCCTGCCCCAGGTGGAGAGTCCTTTTGTCCCACAGGGACAAAGCAGCCTTTTGGAGGGGGAGGCTGTAACCAGAGGACTCCAGCCTCCCACTGGACTGTCCTTGCCTGATGGAGACACAGGCTCTGTCTTCCTTTGCTGTCTGAAGAGCACTTCTTTCTCCTGAACACAAATACAATGCATTTGGGATGTGCATTTTGGGATGTCCTCTGTTTCGGGGACAGGATAGCATCACTCCCATCAGTACTGGGGAGGGTCCAGCCATGGCACCAGCACTCCACAGTGCTGGCACTGAACACGTCCCTCATGCTGTTCTCTCCCACTTAAGGTCTGTTGAGGGCTTGTCCCTGCCCCAAACTTGAATGTGACACCAGCTGACCTCTGTTCTGCCACTCCCATCTGACAGTTCCTGCACTGCCACAGCGATATGTGACCCTCTGTGGGTACTTTAAGCACAAGTCATGTCCCATCAACTTCCCTTGAGCAGAAGACTCTCCCTTTGCCTCGGCACCTCACCTTGCCCAGGGCTGCAGCCAGATCAGCATGGGGACTGCCCTGCTGGCACCACTTGGAGGAGCTGACTTGGCTGGGCTCTGGAGAGGTGAAGACTGCTGCTGGCATGGTTGGGAAGATGTGGGCATCATGACTCCCTCAGGGAAGGCCAACTCTTGCACAGCACAGCTGTGAGGGTGAAGAGAAGCTCGCTCCTGCATGCTGCACAGGGCAGCAGGTGCTCCAAGGCACGTACTTCCCCATCCGGACTGGGAAACCCTCCTCCTTACCGGCACCTCCTGGCATACACATAATTCCTCTTCCTCTGGGCACATGAAGCAGGACACCTGCTCCAGCCCTTTGAGTATCTGCAGCAAAGCCCCACTGAGAAAGCTTAAAAATAGCCTAGAAATAACGGAGTGGGTTAAAAAAAAGGGTCTCTTTATCACTAAGCCAACAGCAGAATCAGTTGCTGCCTGGCAAAAATGAGAGAGGAACTGGGAGTTAAAATAACATCCGCTCCCAGGGAGCCAGCCCAGGCAGCCACGCTCCCAGCTCTCCTGCAGGCAGGAGCAATGTGCAGCTGCCTGCGTGGGCCAAGAGCGCGGGAACTGCGTTCCTGCACCGTGTCCAAGCCCTGTGCCCAGCTGAGCTCCCAGTGGGGATGCAGGGACCCCTCGCAGTGCCAGCAGGATGCTCTCCATCACTGCCAGGACAGCTGCCTGCGGCCCAAGGAGTCATTCCCCCGCGAAGGGCAGCAGGATGGGGTTAGTCCTGAGATACACTGGGTATACCTGGTGCTGCTGAGTGCAGGCTTGGACTGCTGGGCTTGCAGGGATGCATCTGGGAAGCCTGGGATAAACCACCAAAGGGAGGGGAGTTAGCCTATGTGTGTCCCCTTCCTGGGCCTGTCCCAGCTGTGGGATGGCTCACAGGCTCCTTGTTTGACAGTAATGGGAGCAGCCTGCTCACTGTGACAGTACCCTGGGTCTGACCCGAGGGCATCAGTGCTGCCTTACCAGGTTTTGCTGCAGCTTTACACAGTAACTGAGGGAACCAACCTCTTCAGCCCATTCATGGCAAGTAGGCGTGCAGACTAGGGATGCCTGTGGCTTTCTTTTGGAAAGCGCTGGAAGCAATCAGAAAACAGTTATATAAAAGCTCGTTTACAGAGTCTGCTCAAGTGGATCCAGTGCAAGCCCAGCACATCCTGTCCCTCCTGTGGCATGCAAGGCCAGTCCCCTTGGGCAGGAACAGCTGGCTTAGGATGGCCAAGAGCTTTGCCAGGCACTCCCCATCATGGAGAGCAGTCAAGCCAAGCACGCCCAAGTGTCAGGAGTCTCTCCTCTGCTTGACCTCAAATATACTTGCAGGCCTGGAGCAGCAGAAGTGGCTCTTACAAGCCCAGCTGCAGCAGCAATAGCTTATCTCACCCTCCATGCCATGACTCTGCTCCTGTAGTGGAGCAATGTGGCTACAAAGTGGTGAATAAACATGCTGGGCTCTGCTCCTTCTCAGCACGTGGAAACTGCATTCCTCGGGGGTACTGCTATTGCTGATGTCCACACTGGCTGTGCCCTGCCTTCAGGAAGCTGCTCCTGAGCCCACAGGGAGCAGTCTGGGCAGCTCTGCCCTCCTGCAGCCAGGAGAGCCCAGAGCACTGAGAATCTCGGCTGCCTTGGATGAGCTTTGTAGGTGGGAGCATGGGGTCTTGAGGCTGAAGAAGCGGGCCCTGACCTCATTGCTTTGAATCCTGCTGGCTGTGTTGGCATTGCTGCCTTACGCTGGTTCAGCATCTGGCCTGTTCCTCTTCTCCAGACAGCAGTCCCGAGGAACATGTGGAAGTCACAACTGGGCAGGCAGCATCAGGCGGTTTGGGCTGTGCAGAGCACGTGAGAGCAGATGGAGGGTGCACTACAGGGGTGCAGAGCAGAGCTGGAGTCTGAGTTTGTTCCCAGAGCTGAAGCCTGAACCTTCCCTTGACTCAGGTAGGTTGAAAACAAGTTTGCTCTGAGCCCACAGGAAAGCATATGAGCCCACAACCCTGTGCAGCCTCTGATCATGCCTGTTCCCCAGTGCATGTAGTGCAGAGCTGTGGTGGTTGTGCCGTTTCCCAGGACACCCTGTGCTAGGTGAAGGCAAACCTCACTGGCTGCTGCAGAGCCTGCCCTTGGCTCTAAAACCTGTCTGGGATGTGTCCCCATTCCCTCTATTGTCTGAACCGTCCATAGGACTCCCCTTGTCAGCCCTGGGGCTCTCCCCAGCCCCTGCTGTGGGGAGGTGAATGAACAGCAGGAGGGTGGCCTTGTGGGACATTGTGGCTCCAACCTGGCTCAAGGTTGTGCCAGCCCTGGGGCAGTTTGCAGGACCATCATGTCACATGTCAGTGGGCACCAGAGGGAGGAAGAGCACTTTCCAGATTTCCAGGGCTGCCTTTGGCCAAGCCAGAGGATCCCCGAGAGGTGTCTGGGCACTGCCATGTGAACACTCACTGCCTGTGTGTGCTGGGCCCTCTGTCCCCTCCTGCTCTGCCTCGTGTATGGTGACTCTGCCCTGAGTCAAAGCGTGATGCCTGTCACGCTGTGGCACCCCCAGCCTCCTGTGCCTCTTCAGCCACCATGGCACACAATGTGACCAAAGCACGTGGAGCTCAGGGGCCGGAGTCAGTCCTGCTTGTGTCCTCAGCTGAGCAAGCCCCAGTCTTAACAGGTCTGCAGCATCCTTCTCTCTACATCCGTTTGGCTTCTGCTCCATTCCTACATGTCCTCTCTTCTTCTTGGTTTTGCTGGCTCCCTCTCCTTCCAGAGCAGTGATGGTACTGCTTTCCTCCCCTGCCTCATTTATGCCAGCTTCCAACAGGGCTGCAGCACACACTGCCCCTCACCTGTCCCCCTCATCTTGGGGAGATTTCATCCCCAGTGCTCCAGCACTGGGAGAGGCGTCTTAGACTACAGGGTGATGTGCCCAGCTCCTCCTCCTCAGGCACAGGATCAGGCCCTCACCACAGTCATTTGGACAGAGGCAAAACCTGTGCTAGTGATTTGGTCTCAGCCCAACCTTGCTTTTGTCCCTGTAGTTTCTTGGAAGCTCCCAATTGCTGCTGGGAACTGGGACCCTGTGTCACTGATTGGGATGCTCCAACAGATGAAGGGAGGTGTGATGTAGTCCAGTGAGGGATTTTGGGACCTTCCTTTTGATCAAGTAGTAGTGTCCCACTTTGTGGGGTGGGCTTTGTGCCTCTTGGGGGAATGTGACTTCTGGCCCTGGCCCTGACCCTGACCAGGAGCCCAGTCTGCATGGCTAGGCAGCTCTGTTCCCAGCATTACCATTACCAGGTGTGCAGAGGAGCAGGGCAGCCTTGGAAGGATTCTCAGCATTGCTTGTTCTCCACTCACGGCAGAGCTCTGTGTGCCTCATGCCCTCACCTCCCAGTGACTGGAGAACTGAGGCACAGCACCGTGCCAGGGACTGGCACCCTCTTGGGCTCAGGGGCTGTATGGACCCTCCTGGTCCCCAAGCAGGTGACACCTCAGTGCTGCAGCCCCAGTCATCCCTCCTACCTGGAAAGGTGAGGCAGCCTGTCCCAGGAAAGGCTCAGGTGGCCAAAGGTAACCCAAGACCCACTTCCTACTGCTGCCCTTTGGCAAAGCCGTGCAACACACTCCCTAGAGCAGAGATCTCCGTGACCTTGTCCTCTGCCGTTCCCTGCCCCAGTTCACAGCCGATACGTGTCAGGCAGATACGGGCTGTGCCAGGTGGCGCGCCGGTGTCTGACCCTCGCTCCTTCCCCTCCTGAGGGGTGCGGGCTGCAGCCCGGAGGCACCTTCACCTGTCCCTGGGGTGCCCCAGCAGTACCGTGAGCCCAGACCGTGGCCAGGAGGTGGCAGCAGCCCATCACCCTGGTGCCAGGCCTGGGGTGTAGGGCTGAGACCCCTACAGCGAAGGGGTTCCCTCTGCTCTGGTCGCTTCTCTAGCAGTAAGGAGAGGCAGAGCTCGGCCCTGGAGTGAGGATGAGGGGACAGGGCGGCTCCGAGCAGCACAGCAGGGCTGCGGTTTAAGCCCTGTGCTGCTCTGAGGTTTGAGGCAGCAGCTTGTGGAAGTCGGAAAGAACAAACTGTTCAGCCGCCAGCCCTTCCAGCTTCTGCTTTTGAAGTTATCTAACAGCCCAAACAAACACGTAAGCGCTGGCTCAGCTGCAGCTGGCTGGCCTGGCCCCTCCTCATGGGGCCTGTTGTATTCCCAGTCCTGCAGCCTAGCCATGCTTCTGTGCAGCAAGGGCAAGGGGCTCCACTGCCCCATTCCCCACCATGGCTGTGTACCCCCTTCCAGTGCCACCACAGATGCCTCCTGACACAGGGCACCTTCCTGGGATCCTGCTCCAGCGATGGTTGGTGGTCACTTTCCCCTGCGGAGGTGGCCAACCCTACAGCTTGGGAGTTCCCTTGCACTCTGCTTAGTCCTGCTTGGTGCCTGGCAAGCAGCATGAGATTGCTGTGCATGTGCCATGTGCTGGCATGAAAAGGCAGGGAGGTACGATTGGCAGAGGTGCCGTGGCCAACCTATGTGAAGAGGAGAGCGTTGACCCACCACCACTGGGTGCTTCAGTGCACCCACAGCTCCAGAGATGGGTGCAGACTGCAGGATGGACATGGTTAAGCCATGGATGGGGTCAAGGACAAACCTCCAAGCTGTGGGATCAAGAAACTTCCAGGCTGAGGGATGCAGGAGGTGATTGCAAATGGTGCAAAGTGGGGAAGCAGTGCCTGGAGAGCCCATAGCAGGGTTCCATGGGTGTCAGAAAGGGGAAGCTGTGGGTTGTGACCAGCTCTGACAAACAAGGCTGGGCTGTGGTGTCCTGTCATACCCGCTGAATTCACACGCGGGGGTGCAGGTGGGAGGGGGAATGGGGAAGGGGTGGAGAGCCCTGTTACGTAGAGTGCATCCTCCAGCCTTCCTTCCTGTGGCCAGGGCTGAGGGTATATAAACAGCAGAGCTATAATTATCTGGGGTGGTGAGCAGTGCACCCGACTGCCGGCTGCCACGGGCAAAGCTGGGGCCAGCAGTGCAGAGCTCCCAGGGCTGGCACCCAGCTCCACTGCTGCCTGTCACAGCTCCACTGCTGCCCATCACAGCCTCCTCTGCTGCTCCTCACAGCTCCTCTACTGCCTGTCACAGCTCCACTGCTGCCCATCACAGCTTCACTGCTGCCCATCACAGCTCCAGTGCTGCCCATCACAGCTCCACTGCTCCCGGTCACAGCTTCACTGCTCCCCATCACAGCTCCACTGCTGTCCATTGCAGCTTCACTGCTGCTCCTCACAGCTCCTCTACTGCCTGTCACAGCTCCACTGCTGCCCATCACAGCTTCACTGCTGCCCATCACAGCTCCAGTGCTGCCCATCACAGCTCCACTGCTCCCGGTCACAGCTTCACTGCTCCCCATCACAGCTCCACTGCTGTCCATTGCAGCTTCACTGCTGCTCCTCACAGCTCCTCTACTGCCTGTCACAGCTCCACTGCTGCCCATCACAGCTTCACTGCTGCCCATCACAGCTCCAGTGCTGCCCATCACAGCTCCACTGCTCCCGGTCACAGCTTCACTGCTCCCCATCACAGCTCCACTGCTGTCCATTGCAGCTTCACTGCTGCTCCTCACAGCTCCTCTACTGCCTGTCACAGCTCCACTGCTGCCCATCACAGCCTCCTCTGCTGCTCCTCACAGCTCCTTTGCTGCTCCTCACAGCTCCACTGCTGCCCATCACAGCTCCACTGCTGTCCATTGCAGCTTCACTGCTGCTCCTCACAGCTCCTCTGCTGCCTGTCACATCTCTGCTGCTGCTCCTCACAGCTCCTCTACTGCCTGTCACAGCTCCACTGCTGCCCATCACAGCTCCTCTGCTGCCTGACACATCTCCACTGCTGCCCGTCACATCTCCACTGCTGCCCGTCACATCTCCACTGCTGCCCATTGCAGCTCCACTTCTGCCTGTCACATCTCCACTGCTGCCTGTCACAGCTCCACTGCTGCCCATCGCAGCTTCACTGCTGCCCATCAAAGCTCCAATGCTTCCCATCACATCTCCACTGCTGCCTGTTACATCTCCACTGCTCCCCACCACAGCTTCACTGCTCCCCACCACAGCTCCTGTGGGAGATTTTTGTCATAGGGTTACTGCTCTCCATTGCGCAAAGGAGATCTGGGCTGCTCAGTGTTTCAATGGGTAAAAGGGACACCTGAGAGTTTTACTGGACCTTGATCTTAACATAATTTGGGCCAGAGGCACTCCAGGATGCCCATATGAGTGCCCCACGTCTCTGGGTGCTGGCAGATGTTTCCCCTGAGCATACCAGCACATATGTGGTGTGGGTGGGAGGAGAGCAGAAGCAGCAGAAAAGGGTCAGGGCAAGGCTGGGAACTGCTGGGGGAACTGGGAAGGGGATTTTGGCTGGTCCTTGTGTTGGAGAAGTACTGGTGCAGTGGTCAGACAGGACAGAGGAGGAAGGACCAGAGTGAGTTTATAGGTTGTCCCTTGGAGCAGATGGAGCTGCATGGCCCAGAGTGGAGGTGGCTGTATCCCTCTGAGGCACACCTCTCCTGCTCCACGTGTGGGTTACATCATCCAGACCAGGCTGAGGCAGCTCCAGTTTGGGCCATGATTTCTGGAGCTAATTGGAAATGGTGAGAAGGAAATGAGGAACTAAGGCACAGCACAAAGATTCATGGCCATTGCGAAAGGCTCAGCCCAGACCTGGCTGAATGATGTGGAAAGTGCTTGGGATTAGTTTGTCCTTAAAATTTCCAGCCCCTGCAACCTCCTTGTCCTCAGCTAAGCACAGTGTTTTCTTTTTCTTCCCTGCCTAGGCTCCAAAGCTGACAAATGCTGGGAACTTTCCACGTCCAAAACAACAAAAACAAAAGACATGCAAGAGAAAACACTTGGAAGTAAAGAAAGAATCCATAATTTCCTAACCAAAACCAATCCACACTTGGCAGGGAGCTGGGTAGGGAGTAGAAACAACCACTTGAACAAGCTGAATTGGTCACTGAAGAGGTGCTGATGGCCCAGCTACGCGGCCTGGCTTGAGGCAAGTAAACTTGCTAGTCACATCAGGAAGCCCAAAGGATGCCAACCCGAGGGAGATGTTTTGGGGTATTTTAGGGCACTTTGGAGCAGGCTGACAGCTCTTGAAGAGCTCAGTATTGGTGGGCACAGGGTGGGAGGTGTCAGGCAGTGGCTCCAGTGTCAGTGGTGGCTTGTCACAAGGAGGCAAGCTGAGTTGGGCATGTATGCACTGCCTCCCATAGAGGATGAGCTCAGTACCACAGACTGGGGTTCTCTGGGCCAGCTCTGACTGCTCTTGAGTTGCACCTTCTGCCCTGTGGCTGTGCATTTCTGGCCCCAGTGCTGGCTTGAGCCATTCACATCTCCTGGGGGGTCTCTGCCCCAGCCTAGCACGCTGCACAGGAGCTCCTGGATGCCTCCAAGAAGCTCCAGAAGGCTGGCAGGTCTCAGCTCCCACTCTTCCCCTGCCATCTTACACCCTGCTGAGCACCAGCTGAGAACAGCCTTCAGCCAGGGACATCAGGTCCTGAGTGCTTCATCACAGATATGTAAATGGTGACAGCAGGGACACGGCTGATGATGGGAGGCTGATGATGGGACACATCTGACGACAGGACTCCAGTGGTTTAGCAGAGACTATGTCCCCTTGCAAGGGAGAAGGGGACAAACCACTGTGTGCAGGCTGTGGCTGGAATGGCTGCAGGCACAGGCACTGTCCCTGCAGATGGTCTGCAGCAGGGTCAGGGCGAGGAGAAACCCCTGCCCAGCATGGTGGCTGTGCTGCCACCAGGAGAAAAGCCCATGCTCCTGCTGAGAATTCAGGAAGCCAGCCAGCACCTGCAGCCCTGTCTCACCTGCCCTGCTCCTCCTCTCCTGCAGGGAAGGACAAACCTGGGATTAGCTGTTCCAAACTCATTCCAGGTACTCACCTCCCAGGATTCCAGCTCTGAAAACCTTTGCTGATGAAAGACGCAAACCTGGAACAGATGTTTGGCTGATGAAAGACACAGTGGAAGTTGCCAGCAGAGCAAGTTCCCCGTGTGCTTGCATCAGGCTCCCAGGTTTCACTGGGGTGAGGCATGGCCAGCACCCCGTGCCCAGCTGTGTTTCTCTTTGTCTAATGGACCCTCTGTCCCAAAAAGGGTTAAGGGAGCAGCTGCTGCCATCTCGTCCTTCTGAGGACACTGGCAGGGGAGCTGGAGAGCACGGCTGCATCCCATGGGTACTCCGAGAACAGGCTGTTCTTCTCAATTGCCCTGGAGACAATGGGAGCAGGTATGGGGTTTGGCCCAGGGCTATGCAGCATCTGTGGCTGGAGGGTAAAGTTTGAGTAAGGGAGTGTGCTAAAGGTGCTGAGGGAACTGATGTGGCTCTGTGGGTTCTGTGGTGCAGGCAGAGACATCATCCTGCAGCACCAGCACTAGTTCACCTGTCCAGGGGGACACCTACCCACACAGGCTGACCAAGGACTTCTCTGTGAGCCCAAGCAGAGGGTGAAACTCTCCAACTGCAGTTCTACAATCCTGGAATCACCCTTGAAGATGCCTGACCATACTCCACATTCCGAGATGACTCACAGTCTGGGGGATAAAATTGCTTTCATCCTGGAACACCCCGTGCCCAGAGGGTGCCTTTCCCAAGCAGCTGTGGTGGCGAGTGTTCCCTGTCAACAAGCCCTGCAGATATAAAACATCCCAGAGGAGCAGCAGAGCACTCTGGGCCTTTGCTGAGCAGGCCAGGCACGTCAGGGTGTAGACTGGGTTCGTAACCCAGAGAGGCACAAAAACAGGGCAGAGGTGACTTTCTATTTGTGTGAGCAGCACAGCACTGGGGCTGGGGACCTGTAGGTGGCCTTGGCAGAGGGGATCCCAACGAATCCCTGTGTGACTGCCTTGGCCTTGCCTTAAGGGTGAGTTGTCCTCAACTCAGTGAGAAGAGCTTCCCTGGTCAGACACCATCTGCTCCTTGTTGGAGGAATCAGACTTTGATGATCCTTATGAGTCCCTTTCAATTCAAGATATACTATGATTCTTCTCCTCAAGAGCTTTTCTGTCCTAAAGGACCTGCCCCTTTCACCCTCAGTGAAAGCTTGTCCTAGAGGACCTGGGTGGGTGATGAGCTGCCCCCGAACCCCAGCCCACTCCATGCCTCTCTTTCACTCATGGGTTGTTTTCCCCCAGAACAAATACATCTGGGCTGGCCTATGGGCTCTATTTTCTTCCTTGGGCAGAGAGCTGTGCCAGCAAAACAAAGTTTCTTCCTTATCCCTCCCCTTTCTAATTGTTTCCGTATGGATCCAATTTCACCATGTGCTGGAGCAGGCTTGGGTTCCCTGCTTACATAAAGTTGAAAACAAGGGGTGAGGCACCGGCTGTTGGCAGCAGAGTGTGTTCTTCTTGCTTTGCCCTCGGAGCACAGCACAGCTTCCGGGCTTGGGTCTTCCTGGTGCCAGAGACCTATGGTCCTTCCTCACAGAATGATAGACCTGGAAACACTCTTATTGGTGCCCAAGCAGGGCTGGGAAGACATGGCTGTGTGCTGAACTGAGCCCTGGGCTGGCTGACTGGGCACCACGATGCTGGCACACCTCCCATCCCCTTCCCATGGACTCTGGGTCACTTTTGCCTGGACAGCCCCTGCTTGGATTTCCTGGTGCCACCAGCACTCACATCTGCCCTGCAGTGGATTAGTGGGCTGAGGGCCAGTTAAGGTTGGGATTGGGGTACACTTTCCTATGAGGTTTCCTGTGGTGTCACCTCTCCCCCCTGCAAGCCCTGGCTCTGCCCTACCACAGAGCTCAGATGACCTGGCCATGTGATGGCCCCAGCAGCTCACCACATCCTAGAAGAGAAACAACAAGCCTATTTGGAAAAGGCTTGAGCCTTTTTGTGTCCAGTTTCTCATCTGATTTGGCCTCCTCCTGCCATGTGCTCGGCCTGGTGTGAGTCCTCACAGAGAAGGTGTCACTTGGCAGCAGGAGCTGAGGCACACACAGCAGATCAAGGAATAAGGTGCAGCAGCCTCCAGCTATGCATCCCAGTCCAGTGTGGCAGTGTGACTGTGCAAAGATGGTCCCCCCCAAGCCATGGCCATGCCCTGATGATCACCCTGCTGTTGAATGGAGCCATCTGAGACATGGTGGTGAGGACAGGCTGTCTCTGGGAGCTGGCATGCCAGGTGCCAGTTACAGGGTTCACAAGGGTCTTGTGATGGTGCTGCCCAAGCCTGTCTGCTCCTTGCCTGCCCTTAATGGAGAGAACTTGTCCTTTTCCAGGTCACAGTCTGGCAGCATCCACTTTTGTTTGCTTGAGTTTAGGGGAGCATTGTGGTCTTCTCTAAATCCTGTCTCCAGAGAGAGGCATTGCTGCACCAGCCCTCTGCACTCTGAGTCTAGATGCACAGCAAAAGCAAGCTGCTGTCTCCCACTCATTGGTGGCCTAGTGCTGTGCTTGCCCAGCTCTGACATGACTGACTGTGGAGAGGCGATGCTGGGTGGGTGGCACTCCGGAGAAACTCCATATGCCATGTCCCAGTGGCAGCAGGCCCCTGGGGTGCTCTGTGCCGAGAGTCAGTGCTGTGGGGAGCCCAGCAGGGCTGAGTCTGCCACGGGGTGAGAAGCAGGTGCTGCTGGTGTGACTCAATGGGTGCTGCCTCTTCTGCTTGTACACAGAATGTAGAGGCGCCAGGCTGGCTGTGGGGTGATGAGGCCCTTCCGGAGTGCAGCTCAGGAGACCATGAGGCATGAGTCACACCAACGGGAGACAGGAGATGGGGCAGAGGAGGGCTTTTGGGATGGAGCAGGGATTTGGTGAGCCAGCAAAGCTGTGGAAAGCATCTGACTCCGGGGTCCCTGGCCACCTGAGTGCCATCCAGCCTCCCAGCACTTCCCACACACTGAGCCATCACACAGGCCATGTCTGGGGTGGCCCTGTCATGACCTGGCTTCAGAGGAGCCCAGCGCCATGGCTTGGGCTGTGCTTGGGGACCCGTGGTGGCTGCAGAGCTGGGGTGCTCATGGCTCACAAAGGCCTTTCTGTCTGAGGAGGGCTCATGCTGCGATTGTCCCTGTCCCGATTCAATGCCACTTCTCGTCTCTCCAAGGCAGTGAAGGGGCCTTTGTGTGCCAGCACAGTGGCTCTGTCCCCATGCAGGGGCTGTCCCTTGCTCCTTGGATCATGCTGCTTTGTTTATACAGCGTTTGACCGGAGCATGAAGTATCTTCTCACGTGCACGCATCCTCCTGCCAGGGCTGCCTAGGCTGGCACTGCCAGGCAGGGAGAGATGCTTGCTGACTGTCAGGTCTGCTGACAGTGCCCATGTCCCATAGTGCTGTGTCCCCTGTGTCCCCACAGCACCATGGGCCAGTACCTCTGCCCGTGTCCCCACAGGGGAATGTATCAGGGTACAATAGCTGTGCTGCTTAGGGATGCAGACCTCGGGGCAGCTTGGGTGTCCCCTGAGGAAAGTGGCAGGGTAGGAAGGGTAGTGTAAGCCCTTGGGCAACTGGGCTTCCTGGGCATATGGGGCTGGCAGGACTGCGCCATCCAGCCCAGGAAATTTCCATCAGCTCAGAGCTGAGGTGTGACAGGGTCCACGGGTGGTGGTGGTCATGTCAGACCCCAGCTGCTCAGAGATCACCTGTGAGACTTTCCTGGGGACCTCAGAAAGTGCCAGCCCTGGGTGTCTTTGAAGTCAGGTGTNAGAAAGAGGAGTCACAGCTGCCTTTCGGGACACGCTGCAGCTCTCCACTCCCAGCTTTCCTTCTTCGTTTGGGACAAAGGACAAGGAGAGAGAGAGAATTCATCTTGAGTGCTCACCGCTCGTCTCTGCCTCGCTGGGAAGACTGAGAACTCACCCTACAGCCAGCCAAGGTGTGACACTGACACTGTCCATAGATATAGCTGTCCCAGGAGGAGCCTACCGTTTTGGGGGTTGTTCTCTTTTGTTTTTACTGGTGGTGTTGGGGGAGTAGTTTGCTCTGGTCTGTTTACAGTTATATCTACATATATATATGTGTATGTATATATAGTAGTTAAGAAGAGTTATCCTTCTTATATCCATTTTCTAATTAAATTTCCTTTTCTTAAATTAAATAGTGACATGATTATTGTGGAGGAATCCTCTCCTCTGCTTTTTGGTAAACATTTTGGTTTCTCCCCTCAAACTAAGACACCAGGCTTTGGTTTTCCTGAGGGAGAATTTGGCCTGAGCCATGAGTTCCAGACCAACCCACCCAAGCAGCATCACAGGGTTGGGATTGTCCCGAGTGTCTCTGTGGGGTATGTGGAAAAGCCAGGAAGTTGGAGCAGATGCAGTCAGAGATGACGGGAAGGGAGAGGTAGGGCATGAGGCACAACAGGAGAGCAGGCTTGGAGAGAGACCAAGAGACAGGTTTGTGCTAGCAGAAGAGGTTGTGAGCAAGGAAATCCCCTTTAATTACCCAGTTTGTTCTAGCTGTGCTCCAGGACAAAGATCCAAAGGTTTCCCTGGAACATCATTGCTGGCTCCAGTACACGGTGTCCACCTGGGGCAGAGTCCTGTGGGGCTGGGACTGAGTGGGACCATGGTGGGCACAAGGCTGGGTCTGGATGCCCTGAGCCCACACACCTGTTCTGCCTGTAGCTGGATCCCAGGGATCACACACCCCTGTAAGAGTGTGTGTATGCACGTGTGTGCACACATGCCCTGTGCACATAGCTGGATCCCACAGGATCTGAATGCCAGCATGAGACTGGGTGTGGGTGTTTGTGCAAGCACGCTCCTATGCACAGCTCAGCCCTGCGCAGCAGTCGCTGCAAGGCTGTTCTCTCTTCTGTTATTCCTTGACTGTTTTATTCTCCTCAAACCCCAGCATTTATTGGTTTCACACCCCAGGAGCATCACTGCTTTCTACTGCCAGCCACACTGGTGCCCTGTGTGGGATGGGGAATGTGCAGAGCTGCAGGCACGTGGGTCCTTCATTACCCCTTCGCTGTATGCATCCCATTGCTGGGGTGATGTGACACATGTGTGTGCTGTTTTGGAAGTGCCCATCTAATGGAGGCACATGCCAAGAGCTGGGCCAGGGAACACTGTGCTGTGAGCACCATGGCTTTTCTGTGGCCAGAGGTGAAGCCCTAGCCCGAAGCGCTGCACCCCTGCCCATCCTTGGCTTGGCAGGGCAGGAGGAGGGAGCTGGGATGCCAGCCCTGCTTCAGACACTGCACCAAGGAGAAGGAAAGGCTCTTTCCCAATATCAGCCACATGCTGCTGTTTTTTAGTGCTGCCTTTTGGGAAGAAAACCTTCTCTGCACCTCTCCAGATCCCAGCTGTTATTCCTCTTGTTTTCAGCCAGCTACTATCCTGGAGTTAAAAATAACAAGGAATTTACAGCCCTCGACCTTGAACTTGGCCAAGTGCAGTGCTTCCACTTTGTGCTGTGTCAGCAGAGTGCCTGATGGCTCCTCCTGGGTTTTCCTCCATCTCTGCAAGTCCGTTCCCCAGGACACAGCATTGGGATGCTGGCCAGACTGGCACCAGCTGAGAGGGATGCTGTGAGCTGGCCGTGCAAGAGGGGTGGGACATGCCACAGAGACAGGGGAGATGGGTGAGGGTGATCCTGGGAGTTCAACTCCCCACAATGTCATGGGATTTTGGTTTTTTGTCACATCCTTTCACTGTCTCTCTAACGACATTTCCCTTGCAGACATTAGCAGCACAGATTTAGACAAGTTCCCCGGGTTTCTCCACCATAATTGGGATTGCAGGAAACTCGCTGCTTTGATGTCATTGTTTTTAAAGGGAAAACTCAGATTGTCACATAACCCCAGGACTCCTGCAGCCACAGCCCTTATGATGGACCCTCCAGCCCAGGTTTGCAGCTCAGAGCTATTTCAGGGGCATGATGATTATACATGTCGTCAGCCCTTCACATGCCTCTTGTGTGGGGCAGACCTGGTCTGACTCAGCCAGGATGCTGTCACAAGGAGGGTATGATGAAAGCAGGGAGGTACCACAGCTCCACAGCACCCACAGAACACAGATGCACCTGCCAATGCACCAGTGGGGTGTGGGACACCCAGACCCCTCATTCTGATCTTGTTCCCCCCAAAAGAGATTGTGGCTGGTGGGCTACATATTTACCCCAGAAAGGGATGGAGAGGACTGACCCTGGACTGTCCATGTCAGCATGGGCCTGAGTGGGCAGCAGTGCCGCTGCATGGATAGACCAGCCTCTGGGAGCACCAGCCCCTTGCCAAGGGTAGAGGAGGGACCATTTTCTGAACAAGAACATGCTGCTCAGCTCCTGCTGCTTTTGACACTGATGTAAACCATGACATTGAACTAGGTGAGTATGTTCATCCATCTGGATGGATATGGTGGAGTGTGACTCAGCCTTCCCCTTCCCATGGTAACTCCAGTCCTGCCAAGGCATGCTGCCAGATTCCTCAGGGTCCTACTGTGGCACAGGACCAGTTCCTACTGTACAAGGAACAGCATAGCACTGTGCCATCCTCTCCCTGCCCCAAATTAGCAAGCAGCCCACTCAATTCCTTACGTGTGGGATGAGTTTGGAGACCATTCATCATCCAGAGAAGGAATATGCTGACATTTCTGTCAGCCGATGGTACAATCCCTCCTGTGACAGGGAAACCTGGAGCCTCTCAGCAGCTCGATGTGGGCTTAGACAGCACAGCCTGCTGGGCTCTGCCTGGACATTGGGACACAAAGCTGTTCTCTGTGGGTGCTGCACGCAGCCACCCTGCTGTTCACCATTCTGCTGCCAACATCCCGGCTGCCTGGGCTGGTGTCAGCCATGCTCTGCCCGAGGCCATCACCATGGCCTTGGGTGTCAGTGGTTCTCCAGGAATCTGGCCCCACTCTCACATGGTTTTAGCCAACAACAGCCAACATCCTCGGGGTGACTGCAAAATTGAACCTGCATTTTCCTGTCAGGGCTGCTTCCAGGACCTGCTGTCCTCTTCTCTGCTTGGCCTGGGGAGGTTGAGAGAGGAGAGCTGGAGTTGTCTGCCTGCTGTGGCTGTGGAACACCACAGAGTCTGGGTATGTGGCAGCAAGGTGCCAGGCAGCTCCCAGTGCCCTGAGATGTGGCTGGGGCTGCTGGGCAGGGTGGAGGACTGCGAGGAGGGGGCAGGCAAACGCTGATGTTGTGGCTCAGAGGATACTGCCAGGTACTTTTTGTCTGTGTTTTTTCCCAGAGCAGGGGCAGTGAGGCTCAGCTTATGGGAAGGGAGCCCACGGGGAATGGGAATGACTCATCAACTGAATTAAGCAGATTTATGAGGCTATTTCTCAAATGTGTGTGTCTTGCCATCCTGGCCTGGCTGCACCACAGCACTGCTGCCAGAGCAGAGCCTGCCAGACCTCAACCCTTTCAGCAAAACAACCCTAGTGAGCAATAAAACCTGGGTGAACATGGCAGCACTGGCTTGGTCTGTGCAGGAGGCCACTATCCACAGTTACTGAGAAGTCCTGGGCAGGGGGAGGTGGCAGGGACCCAAGAGCAGGGGCTCAAGAAGTTTGACCCACACTTGGAGATTTCAAGCTGTAGAGTAATTTGCTGGGGAAAAGGTGTGATTTCTCCTTACTCCCTTGTCTTGCAACATCTGAGTTGCTCAACCAGGAGCTGGAGACCACTGCTCTGCAGAACAGGTGTCCCATAGGACATGCCATTGGGGCCACAAATGGTCCAGGAAGGTTGCATCACTAGAGCTGTCATGTCTGTGAGGGGCTGGAGAGTGACCATGAGATTGTGCCAGTCCGTGAGCCCCAGCAGGGAGAGTGGGAAGAATCCAGAAGGTCCAATGCCTGTTCCTGGGACAGGGTTAGGGGACTAACACCTGGGACTGGGCTTGGGTCATTCTGAGGAGTGTCCATGCCTGAGCAAAGGGCACTGTTTCAGGATGGTCCAAAGGAAAGCAGCTCGGCAACATTTCCCAGGTTCAATTCTGCACCAGAACCACCTCTTAGCCATGAGGGTTAAGCTCAGATTTGCATCCAGGCTCACAGGTGCTGAGATTTTCTCATTGCCAATGAGCTCCCCCCAGAAAACATCACCCCTCCACTTTATGGAATATCAGTGTAATCCTTGCTGTGCCCACCACACCCAGGGCCACCAAGGCCAGCCCTGTGCCACCCCCAAAGCAAGGACAAGCCTGTGTGAGTAGACAGGGGGTCCTGTGACCTTCTTGCCTGAGATTCATTTACTAAAAGAGGTTAAAACCTTCCAAGAAATGTGTCTCTGGGAAGCTGCCCAGTGGGAAAGAGGGCAGACCCAGAACATCCCAGCAGTAAAGGAAAGTTGAAAACAAGCTAGGAATAAAAAAATGACTATATATATAAACACACTGAGCAGAAAAGCCAGTGCCTCAGCATGTGTTCTTTGGTGGTTGTTGTTGTTTTTAAAGCTTTGACTTGGAAACTTGCTGCTATTTATAGCCCTCCCCTTTCCCCACAGTGGTTACAGCACTGATCCCTTCCACATGCTGGTTCATCACAAGCCTGTGCTGGGAGGGCTGTAGGAAGCCATGGACAATTTCGCAACATTGCAAAATTGGGGATAAGAAGGGGTGAAGAGCCTCAGTGCTCACATGGGGGCTCACAAAACTTATGCTGGGAGTGACCCCACATGTGAACCCTGCTGCTCAGCTGAAAGGGCAGCTGCTGGGGAAGGATTGCTTCTGGATCTGTCCCCCAAAAGGATGGAGGAATCCCTTATCATACATTAATGCAGCCCCAAGGAACACCAACATCACTTCAGGGCTTGGATGCGCCCTTGGCAGCTCCCTGTGCGGGCAACTGGTCTCTGGGATATCCCTGCCCTGCCAACATCTCTGCCCACTTCTGTCAACATCTCTACCCACCTCAGAAGGTTGAATTAGTTGTAGGATTCCCACGGAAAATATGAGTCTGGGTTTCCCTGCCCGTAAGGAAGGTTTGTGGTGACTCAGTGGTTGGTAACCAGGGCAGCAGCACACAAACAAGGCAGTGCAGAGCATGTGTGGGGGGGTAGGGGATCCCAAATGGAGCAAGGCGGGTGCTGGGTACTTGGAGAAGCTCAAATTTGTCCCTGGTTCCTCGTGTGGTGATAAGGAAGCTCCGTGTGCCTATGCTGTGGCTCTGCACCATGGTGGGGTGGGAATCCAGAGCCTGCTTGGGAACCCCCAAGGAGAAGGTGCCCAGTGGCTCAGGGGAGCAAGATGAAAGTTTCTGGGAGCCTGTTGCTGTTGTGGCCCTGCATGGGCACAGCAGAGCTTCCCTGGGACAGTCCTGGCCCTCCCAGCTGAGATGCTGCAGAGCCAGCTGTTCCTTTGCTTGGGTGCGCTCAGTGGGTGGCAGTGGGCGGCAATAGGGCAGCTGGGATTTTGGGTCCTTTCCTTACCTTCTCAGGAAAACTGTTCCTGAAAACCATCATAGCATAGCTCTGGTCTTGTGTCCCCTGGGATTTCCCTGTTTTCCAGCTTTAAAACACCTTTAGCAGGTTCTGGGTCTGTGCACTGGGACAAGCAGGGAGACCCCGGGGTGCCTGGCCAAGGGAGAGAGGAAACCCTCCGGGAGTGCTCCCATGCATTTGGCTCTGTAAGAGCATCTGTGGGGACAGCCCACCTCGGATACTGGTCCAGTACTGGAGCTAGGGGAGCTGGGAAGAGGGGTCCTCCAGCTGCACAGAGCTGGAGGGACAGCAAGAACTGGAAACAGAGTGTTTTATGTAATCTGAGTTTAGTAGGGGGGGATTAGCATTCCCTGGAGATGCTGTGAGCATGTTAGAATGGCTTATCCCCGGGAGGGACAGGGCAATTTGCCCTGTCTATACCTGGCTTCCCCTGTTCCCACTTCCCCCAGTCCCACTCCGCCTGCTGATGAATCCAATGCACCTCTAGCTCAGCATCTCCCCTGAATGCTTTCGCAGCAGAGCAGGATTAACCTGAGGGCACTCGGAAGCATTTCACTTGTGGAGAGGATGCTTCAGGGCAGCAAGCTCCTTGCTGGATGCCCCGGTGTGCCCAGGACAGAAAGGGAAGGAGGCAGAGGAAGCTTGAACAGAGGTGGTACAGCGAGGACAGGCGGGTTGGGGTGTATTGACTAATCCAGAACAGGATTGGATGGATGGGGACACCCCATCTCCGCACCTGAACGTTTTGATCGTGACCCAAGCTCCACATCCTGATGGGTGCTCTAAGAAAGCCAGAGATGCTCAGGCGTGGTGAGAGGAGGAGGGGGGGTGGCCAGAGACCAGGCGGGGCCAGGGCGGGTGGCCAGCTCTGAGTCACGGCCGTGGCCACGCTCACCATCGTGCTGCCGGCCGATGACGTCGTGTCACCCCATTTTGTGGGAGGAAGCCGCAGGCGCTGAGCTGTCGCCACAGCAACAGCTGTTTTTCTGTTGGGGAAATGATGATCCCATGGGATGTACGTTTTTGGGCTGGTCACTCTGCTTGCTCACCCCTCCCTTGCACACACTCCTACGTCTTCCTCGGGGTAGTGGCTCGGCTGAGTGGGCAGCGATATTTTAGGGCTTTTTGAGCTATTTTGGGCAGTGCTGTGAGACACCATAGGCAAGCAGAAGCGCCAGGTTTTGGTTCATGTTCCCAGAGCAACGGTTGGATTGGGGATGGGGATGGCCAGTGCAGGGCAGGGCGGAGAGAAGACCTGGAATGTCCACAGAGAGCAGCTAAAGGAGAGCCCTGGAACTGTTGTGGTTAGGAGAGCTGGGAAGATGGACATGTCTGTGCAGGGTGGTGGGGAGCTGGGAGGGGTTGCTGGGGATGTTCCCCAACACTCCCCAGGAATACTGCCCTGGTGCAAGGGCTGTAAGATCAGCTGCAGGAGAGCAGCCACTCATTGCTCAGTCCTGGGGATCTTTGCACTGTGTTTTCCAAGGCAGGGAAAGAAGTGGGTTGTTTTCCAAGAAACCCTCATGGCATGAGCTCCACCAGGCAGGCATGCAAGGGGACATTGCCAGCTGTCAGTTTGGAAAGCCAGTGGTGGACGGGAGGCACAACCATGGCACTGGCAAGGGGCTGCGTAGGGTTAACACATTAGGTAAGGACAAAAGGAGCTGCTGGGCTGATCCTGCCAGGAGTGGGTAAACCAGCCTGAAATTACCCACTTTGGAGCAGCACACCCAGCTCTGCTTCTGCCTCTGCCTCTCTGTGTGAACCTGGGCAAGTCTCTCTCCAGAGCTTCCCACACTTGGTGGAGTCCAGCAACCTCCTGCTCCAAAAGCAGAAGTTGTCCCTTGCCAGGGACACAAGGATGGGAGTGGGTGTCAGGGGCAGCTGCACATGGGGGCACACCAGGCACTGCACGGCTGCCACACTGCTGGCCTCACACTCCTACTGCTCCCATCCTGCTCAGTAAGCAAGTCCTGGGAACAGAGATCTGAGTCATCCACAGGCTCAAAAACACCCAAACATGGTCACAGCTGAGCAGCAGCTCCTCCATGGGCCAGAGCTCAGAAAGCCAGGCACAGAAGGGGCTGCAGGAGTGGGGCAGTGCCCGGGCACAGTGGGGTTCTGCAGCCCGATGCTGCAGCCCTTCCTGGGACAAATCTTGTCAGAGCCATGGGTGAGACAGCCAGTGCCTCAAAGATCTCTGGCATCCCACAGCTGTAAAGTGCCCAGCTGAGCAAAAACTGGGATGGACCAATCCTGCCAGTGCTGCTGCCACATCAGCCCCTGCAACACCAGTGGCACCTTCAGAATGTGCTCCCTGTCCAGGAAGGGATATGACAGACATGGGAAAGTTACCTACATGGAAAACATCTGAAGAGACCAGCTTTAAATAAAAAAAAAATAAGTCCTATTCTGCATGACTGCATTCAGCAGCAGCATGACACTGCTGGGGGCAGAAGTTTTTAGGTGTCCCAAAGCACCTTGACCTGGAAACCCAGAGTTTAGAGGGTCTGGAGTGGGATCCAGCTGGCTGTCTCCAGCTTCTAAAAATACAAGGCACAGCACATCTCAGCTTTCAGCCCCGAGGCCCTCCCCACCAGGCTCCTTCCATGCCAATGAGGCATCATCTGCGGGATCCGTTAGACCTGAAAATTGGGAGATTCCCAAAAGAAACAAAGTTAGCAGAAGCACAGTGCCTGTTTCCAGGTTTATGGTAGTTAAAAATACTCAGTGCTGCCTGATGCAAAAAGTCATCTTGAAACAGGAAGAAAATGTTCTGTTTTTGATGTGCCTGGGAGCTGATCCCTCCTGGAAGTGGTTTGGGCTGGAAAGCCCCTTGAGCTTCTCCCTCAGCCTGCCCCAGGCCCTGGTGTCTTGGTCAGTACATGTGGGGAAATATGTTCCCCACTTCCACACAGTCTCTAGCCAAGACACCTGGGTGAGATGAGGGGGGTTCAGGGTGCCTCGGTGCTTTCAAGGGGTGCAGGCTTAGGTCTGGAAAATGCCCTGGAGCAGGCTGCCCTGTGATGCTCATGGAGGGTGGCAAAAGGTGTGAGAGTTGATGAGCAGAGCCAGGCTGTACAGAGCAGCTCACAAGCTCATGGGAGGAAGAGGAGGCTGAAGGCTGAGTCCTGCCAGGATAACACACCAATGATAGGACCATCCCAGGAATGGGATGTAGTGGGAAAGGCTGGGAACAGGAATACCAGGTCAGCTTCCAGGTTTGGTTTCTCACCTCAGCCTTCCCTATGAGCTTCCAACCTCCATCTATCCCACTGCCCTAAGGAAGTAGGAAAGGCATTTTTGGTCTGGTGCCCACCTGCCACTGCAGTGGGAACAGCAAGCAGAGAGCAAATGTGCTGGACTTACACAGAGCACTGTACCTGGCTTTTGGCACCTGGCTTCTGGATGCCACAGGGATGAGCACACTGGGTGACTGCCCTGCAGCTGGGGTGGGGGTCAGATGGCCAGACACCTCCAAGCCCCCTGTGGGCCATGAAGCTATGCTGTCACTTTCCCATCCCTAGTTGCTGGCCCTTCTTGGCCACAGGGTCTGAGCTGAAGTGTCCCCAGGGTGGTGATAAGGGTCAGGGGTTGGTTCTTCCAGCCCTAGGCAGAAGCAGGTGACCTCAAGCCGTGAGGCAGGGATGCAGCCCAGGGTGGGGCACCCTGACTGCCAGACTCAGGCCGTGGTTAGGCATCCACCTGCTGCAGGGGCATTTTCTCTTCTTACCTGAATCCCCACAGCCCTGGAAGGTCTATCCTGGCCCCAAGCCAGTGCCTGGATTAATTAGTATTGTGGCTTTCTCATGCTTCAGCAGTGCCATTTGCAGCAGCCTCTGGCTGCCTAATCACACCCAGCGTGTGTATAGAATCACCCCTGCCCCTGCCAAGATTTGCTGTGGTGCCTGTGGGTTACTTGCCAGCAGAGCTTTTGTTTGGGGGTGGACAAAGGGGAGCAAAGCCAGGTCAGAGCTGTTAAAATGACACGTTCCTTCCCTGTTCCTCCAGTACAGGAATGCTGAGAGGTCATAGCCTTGGTGATTTGGGTACTGGTGGGATGCCCTGGCGCAGGGTCTCTGAGTGTGCTCACATGTCCCCACATGTGTCTTCCTCCTCCACGCAGTGGTGGGGGGGCTCCAGAGGGACCTGCTGCTCCCACAAGCCCCTTAGCATAATCCAGGCCTGGCTTGGAGCACAGATTTGCTCCCAGGCTGAGAAGGACCTTCATCCCCCTCTACACGGTGACTGTGGTGGCGTTCAGCAGAAGAGGTGTAAGCCCCATCACAGCTGCATTGGGCACAGTGGGGCAGTGCTGGGGTGGCCAGAAATGCTGCAGGGTGCTCCTGGGGGACTGAGCCCTGCAAGGGACAGCAGCAGCAGCCCTGCTCCCCCATGGCATCCTGAAGGAAGCAGGCAGCTTGGGGCAAAGCAGGAGCAATGGGTGCCTGATGGCTGCAGGCTGCCCAAACTGGGTGTCCGTGTGCTTCTCTAAGTGTGAAATTAGGGAAGAGTGAGCAGTTCCAGGAAGTTGAGGCGTATTTCCCTTTGCCTAGGGCAGCTGGTAAGCTTTTGGGCAATATTGGCTCCCAGGCATTGCTCTACCACCCCAGGAGGTTTGGCACCCCTGTCTCACTATCTAATAGACATGGGAGACCCAGCCATGCAGCAGGAACCCTGCGGGACCTAGAGGTTGAGGATGGGCAGGTGACATGGAGGGAGAGAGGTGTGCAGCATTCCTGCTCCATCTTCCCAAAGGAGCAGAGCCCAGACACTGCCAGTGGGCTGGGCTCCAGCACTCTGGGCTCAGCTTTCCAGTTCCACCAGCTCAGGCTAGAGAGGTACTGGCACCAGATCACTGTCCCAGGGTAATCCCTGGCCCTCTGCAGCCCACAGCCCAGACCTGCTTGCTGGTCCAACCCTTAATTCCCTAATAATCCCTCCAGTAACAGCAGTGTTTTCTGGGCTGAGATGATAGCTGGGAAGCCGCATGGGCCCTTTCATGGGCAGTGCATCCTCCTTAGCAGAGGCAGAGCTCTGGGTGGTGACACACACTCTGGCTCTACCCCAAATGCCACCCTGCCAGGTCCTAGGACAGGGTGAGCTCCTGGCAGGAAGTGACCTGGGGAAGAGGCACAGGCCCAGGATTCAGCAGGGTACTTTGGAGCTGTTAGTGCATCTCCAGCCCTGTCTATCCTAAGTCCAGACACCTGCAGGGAATAGAGCAGAGTCCTGGGCTGCGGGTCCCTGGACAGAGGGACAGACTGCTGAGAGTCCTTTCAGAGATGGACAAACTGCAGGACAGGCGCTGGCTCAGGCGCTTCCTGCCCTGGGGCAGCACTTTCCCAGTGTGATGCAAATGACAATAATGCCAGCAGTGATGCAACGGCAGCCGGCAGTAGCTGTTGCTGTTAATGTAATTACAATAATAACAACAATAACAATAATTACCCGCCTGCGGAGCCCGCAGCCACCGCTGCTCAGTGCTTTGCCATTCAGGCTCTTTGTCTCGTTCCCAGCCCTACTCGCTCAGTCCCTGAGCCCCTGAGCTGCGGAGGGGCCAGAGCTCCCGAGACTTTCAGCACCAAGGATATCCACCCCATGTCTGCCGCTGGACCCAAATTCCCATACTGCCGTCGGAGCAGCTGAACTGCTCACATGCTATTCTCTGCAGCAGGGTGTTACCTGCACCTCTGGAGCCTTCAGCCACCCCAGAGGCTGCCTGGGGGTCCCACTGAGAGTGGAGCCAGTGCCATGGGTGCAGGGCTGAGTGTGTGACCCTGGGTGAGTGCAGTGTCTCATGGTGCTGGTGGCACCAGGGCCAGCAGCAGCACTGCCACTACCACACAGGCTTTGTCTGCCAGCTGGCCCCAGCCCATGTCTCACCTGCCCCAGCCCTGCCCCCACACCACAAGGACCCCAGTGTGTGTCCAAGCACTGTCCCACTCAGTCTGGGACACCTTTGCTTCTGTCTCCCTGAAGTCACACCCCAGGAGTTTGCTGCATCCTCCTGTTAGACAGTGCAGGTCCCTGCCGCCGTTCTGTCTGTCCGTCTGTTCTGGGCTTGTGAGAGTGCAGTTCCTATGCCCACCCACTGCTGCCCCTGTTCGCAGCCATCAGTGCAGGCTGTGCATGAAAGCCTCACTCTGGCCCCTGCTGCATTCCCACCCACATGCTCCCATCCATACTCCACCCCAGCCACTCTGAGTATCTGTTAT
This sequence comes from Sakesphorus luctuosus, assembly GCA_013396695.1. NCBI lineage: Eukaryota > Metazoa > Chordata > Aves > Passeriformes > Thamnophilidae > Sakesphorus > Sakesphorus luctuosus. The sequence continues at coordinate 167,730 of VWZD01007429.1, read as the reverse complement.
ATGCTGGGACTGAGCTCCAGTGGCTGGAAGAGCATGCCTGGAGTGGGAAGGCAACCTTCTCCCTGACAAATCTCCAAGCCCCAGCCCCACGGAGGCCCTGGCCCTACCTGCCCATCTTCTCTGCCACTCCCTGGCCAAATCCCCTCTTTGTGCCTGGCCGGGGTGGTGGGGAGCTGAGACAAGAAGGGCTTTGATGTGCTGCTCTGCTCGGCGCCGCTGATCCTGGGCACAGCGGGCTGGCACCAGTGGGACCGGACCAAGCGGCAGCTTCAGAGGTGCCTCCGGCTCACATCCCAGCATGGCGCTGCCTTGTTTGTGCCTGGCAAGGCCGGGACAGTCCCCAGTACTTGGATCCTGCTGGGATATGTTCCCAATAAGGCTTATGGAGAGCAGAGGGGCCAGTGGAAGCACTGCCCCAGGGGATCAGGCCACGTGTTACACAAGAGAGCAGGTGCTGCCCCGGGGATGGGGAGGGCGCTGGGGGGACAGGGAGACCCTGGGGGTGACCCAAGGGGCCGCACAACTACAAAGCCTCCAGCTCCTGCATCACTGAAGCCGTCCAAGAAATTGGTTTAATTGGGAGCCTTCATGGGAGGAAGCCAGTCCCGGCTGGAAGCTGTGGCGGCCGACAGGCAGCTGTGGTGGCCACGGTCCCTCCCTGTGCCAAGCACAGGGCAGGGGCTGCTGCCGCAGCCACATGAGCACAGTCCCAGGGGACAGGGACACTGTTGCAGGGTCGCTGCTGGCATGGAGACATCCTGGAGAGACCCAGGACAAACTCTACTGCCCAGGATGAGCTCTCTGCAGCTGCCCCTAGGCTGGTGGAGCTCCTTCACACCAAGACAGAATGGCACTGCAGCTTGGACCTTCCCGGGACAGAGTATGTTCTCTGGATGCTCTGCATGCCCTGTGCCCACACCCACTCACCCTGCACAGGGACGGCAGGGGTCTGATGCCCCTGCTTGGCTCAGCTGTCCCCCTGAGGGGGCATGAGTGAATGGGGGAGCTGAAAAGGGCCTCCTGATGTGTGGACTCCACTGATGCAGGAGATACTTCAGCCCCTGGGTAGTGCATTCACCCCAGCCCTGTGTATGGGTGTTCCCTGCCTGGGAGTCACCTTGCTGAGGGAGGCCAGACAGATGGAGCCCAGCTTGAACTCTGCCTTTGCCCCCACCCTCCCTGAGCCTCGAACATTCCATGGTCCAAAGGTTCCCTCCTGGAGAATGAGTAACAGGGTCCTGGCAAGGCTGCAGCCACCAGCCCCATATCTGGCTGCAGCCGCGCCCTGCCTGCCCTCCCACCATGGGAGCATCCCCCCGTGGTGCCAACCCACCTGCAGTGCCCCTACCACCACATCAGCTTTGTCAGCCTGCACTGTGAGGGGCTGCAGTGGGGGCCAGGGCAGCCAAGGGGCTCCAGCATTTGCAGGCCATTCTGTCTGCATCACCCCAGTTCACACATCCTTGGGGGCTTCTCCCAAGAGTGCAGGGCTGCTGGGGAGCAGCAGCAGCTCTGCTATGGGCTACACCTCTGCCAGAGTTTGCTGCTTAAAAATGGGGCCATGCTGATGTTCCAAGCTCCAGATCATTGGAATGCTCCTGGTGTGTCAGGACCCCCATTTCATCCCTCTGGGACCTCTGGAACAGCACCTATGTTTGGCTTAGAGGTGGCCAAGGACCATCTTTAGGGGAAAGGCTGGAAGTGTCATGCTGCTTTGCACTGTGCAAGTACAAACAGAGCCCACACATCCTACAGGAGAGAGGTGGCTTCTCTTAGCCCACTTCTTTCTATCTTCTCCAAGCCCTAGGTGCCTTTAGTGCCTGCTGGAGGGTGAACCTTTCATTTGGGGACTCCTTCTATGAAATGCCAGGAAGGCTGCACAGCAAAAAGCAAAGACCAAAACTCCACAGCTTGTGACCCCAGAGCCAGGGAGATCTCATGCCTCAAAACTGACCCTTAACCCCGATGGGGTTACAGCCACTGGCTGCAGCAGGCCAGGCCCTGGCAGTGGCAGCTATGTGGGGCAGAGGAGGGCTCAGACACAACAAACATGCTTTGAACACTGCATGGCATCACCAGCCAGGACCCTGACCTCCTCCAGTGCAGGGGCCCATGACACCTCTGGCATCCCCACTGGTAGCAGATGGGCCATCACGGCTGATCCATCGTGGTGATGAGATCTTGTCTTTGCAGGGGCAAGGAGGGGGTCACGCTATTGTGGGGTCCTTGTCAGTCCCACTGCAGCAGACCACCCTTGGGTAGTGAGGCAGTGGGGTGGCCCTGCACGCCCCAGCTGTGTCAGCAAAAAGCTGTGCAGAAGTTGTTGGGAACTGGCACCCTGCCCTGGCCAGCATGGTTGGTGTTTGTCTGGGGATGTTTTCTCTGCTGTGTTACTGCCCTGGTGGCTCTTGGGCAACCTCTGTCCTGGGTAATCATTGACAGGGCTGGGAAGGCTGATAGGACAGACCTCAAATGCCAGCCAGGGAGACCAGAGTACTGAGCTCAGGGGAAAATGTCCATGGAAGCATCTGGAGATGGTGCAAGCCTGGCACAGGACTGCCCCCAATGTCACCCATATCAGGGTCACCAGCTGCCTGTTCTTGCCCCAGCACAGGCCTGCAGGTGGCCCTGGGCTTAAGTTGCGGTGGGACATGGAGGGACAGAATGGAGAGGTCAGCCTTGCCCGGAGTGCAGGTCAGCCCTTGTCCCTCTGTTCTGCCCCTGGGGCTGGGCAGTGTGGGCAGCTGGGCAGGGCACTGGGCAGGGGGCTGGGGACATAGACAGGCCATGGGCAGCCCCCAGTGGGTCAGGGGCAAACCAAGCTCATCATCCTCAGGAGCCTCTGTGCCCCTTCTGCAATGGAGACAACTCCTCCATGACTTGTGCCCTCCGGTAAGCTCCAGCAAAGTCCTCCCAGGGCCTGGCGCCCGGATTTCCCACACTGATTTTCCCGGGGATTATGTTGTTTCTAATGATCAATTAAAGCAAATTGGCCAGGTCCCCCAGGCCCCTAAATCCTGGCTAATCCCTGGCACATTCTGTAACTCCAAGTGCTCATTCATTAAGTGGCAGTCCCATGGGGAAGTGTTTGCTCCAAGTGTGGCTCTTCCCACATGAAACCTTCCGGGTCTGAGTTGTTTGTCTGGGTTCTAGAACTTGCTGTTTCTAATTGAGTTGTTTGTTCTGGTGCTGTTTGCTCTCAACCAATCTCCCTTTCTTGGCTGGAATGAGGAAGTTTACTTTCTCGGGAACATTTACTGCTTTGCTGCCTCCTTATCGCCTCACGGAGCTGTTGTCCTGGTTCTGGCATGGACAGGCAGGAGGCATCTCAGGTTGTTTATGTGTCTTCTGTACTCTTGTCACCCTCCTGCATGACCTGGCTGCTTTCCACCCTCCTCAGCAACTTTTGTCTTTGATGCTGTTGTTTGACAGCATATCCCACTTGTCCCTAACACAAACCTCACACAACACATCCCTCTGCTCTCCTGCTCCTCCAAGCTCATTTCCTTGGGGCTGTTTGGCCTTGTTTCTATCTAGGAAGCTGAAATCCATTTGCCACAGAAGGTCCCTTGGCTGTCTCAGCCCTGGGAAATGTCTATCCAGAGGATCACACACAAAGCCACCTCACCATGGGGTCAAAGCTGTGTCTCCCCACGTGTTGACCTATGGCAGACTGTGGGCAGATGGCTCCTCACTGAGCTCCCTGTTCTCCAGCTGGATGGGGATGAAAGGGCAGCCAGCACTTCCAGCTTCCAGAAGTATGACAACTCTGTGCCACAGGCAGGGACCTTCAGTGCCAGCTGGACCCAGCCAGACCAAAGAGTCACAGAATCTTGAAATGGTTTGCGTTGGAAGAGACCTCTAAAGGTCATCTATTCCACCCTCCTGCCAAGGGCAGGGACACCTTCCATGAGACCAGGTTGCTCCAAGCTCTGTCCAGCCTGGCCTTGAACACTTCCAGGGATGGGGCAGACACAGCTTCTGTGGGCAACCTGTGCCAGGGCCTCCCCACCCTTATTGTAAAAATCTCCAACCCTGTATCTAATCTAACCCAACCCTGTTTAAGTCTAAAACCATCCCTGCCTTGTCCTACCACAACAAGCCCTGCAGACAAGTTTGTCCCCTCACAGGGCTTGACCAAGCTGGGGACATGGCTGCAGCCCACAGGTCTCAAACCATGCAGGTGTTCAGTGCATTATTTTTACTTTTCCCAATGGGAAATGATGCAGGATGGACACCTGAGGGTGGAGAGGACAAGCTGGCGTTCCCCTTAGGCATCCCCAGCAGTCCCCAGGGCAGGGAGAGGTGCTGTGCCAAGGGCAGGTGGTGGTGGTGGGGTCTGGGTGGGAGTGTGGTGCACCCTGTGTGCCTGGAACAGTGGGGTGGCTGCGGTCTCGCTGCCAGGCGACTGCCTGATGTTTGTTTCACTTCCTGATACCAACAAATGCCTGTGGCTGGGTGTCAGGGCAGGGTGCTGGGTACATAAACCACAAGGGAACACTGTGTACCCATCTGAGCAACCCCGGCCCTGGACCCCACCCCGACACCAAGCCCCTGACACATGGGCAGCACCTGTCCCGCATGGTTGGCTCGGCTTGGTCCCACAGGTCTCCGTCCCACCAGGGCTGGTGGGTGACAGGAGATGGCAATGGCCCTGGGAGTGGGGAACAGCCCCCTGACCTGTCAGGGGACCAAAAGCCCTACAGGGGCTGGCAGCTGGCACTGCTGGGTCCTGTCCCAACCCCGAGCAGAGGGTGCAGGCCTGGGCTGGCTCCCCACAGTTATATAACAGTGGCACAGCACACACCGGGACATCAACAAGGACTTCCTGTGCCGTTCTGGGAGGCACTGCCTGTACCCCACAGGTGCCAGTGCCCATGGGCTGATAGTGTTGGCAAAGGGCACAGCTGCAGCGTGCCCATGGCAGGCAGCCTTGCCAGCTGCTCCTGGCATGCATGCGCACTGGGAACAGCTCCTGCCCCTCTGCCTGAACAAGCTTGGAGCCTGGGCCTGCCTGCCTCGGGGACCAGCAATCCCATCTCCAGTTGGGACTGTTTGGAGATGTGCTGGGGTTTCAGCCTGGCCCTGCCTTGAAAAAAAAACCCTTCCCAGGAGACATGAACACTGCAGAGGGGAAACTGAGGCACAGCAGAAGTGAACTGTGGGGAAGGAGACAGGCTAGACAAGGACCCTCAAATCTGCAGCCAGAAATGCAGGGCCCCCTGTCTGCCCACTGCACCTGCCTTGCTACGGAAATTCCTGGGGGCAGGTCCTGCAAGCCTGGCTTGTTGCTGGCACATCCTCATGCCACATCTCTCCCTCTCCAGCAGTACCCAGACTGGGGCATCCCAGTGCCCATGTAACACCCATGCAGGTACCCCAGAGGGGTGCAGACAGATGTTGCACCCTGATGGCCTGTGTGGGCTCTGGCCACCTCTTGTTACTGCCATGCATCAACCTGCATGACACCAAGCTGTGGCTTGCTCAGGGCTGGCAGCACCGTTTGTGCCACTCTCCAGTGGGAGCCTCCGCTGCACAGCGTGACTTCTCCTTCCAAGAGGAGTCCCCAGGCCTGCAAGTGACCCCCAGGGAGCTGCAGTGGGCTGATCAAGTGAGGTGCAAGAGGCCAGGGCTGATCTGGATCCATGGGGGTGCTGGGCTCTAAGGACTTCGTGGAAAATCCCAGGCTCGCATCTGCCTTTGAGGCTCCCGCGGGGCTGGGCTGGGCTGGGACACAGCGTTCGGTTCGAGGAGCAGGGAGGGAATGTTGCATAAGGCCCTTCTGCCTGGCTGGAGTGGAATCTCCCCAGGAGAACCCGGCAGAGGAGCGAGAACACCCAGGGCCAGGGATTTCTCTCCTGTACCCTGACCCTTGGGTGGACCCCCAAACCCTGCTGTTCTCCCCGTGCTGCTCCAAAACTCCTCCCAAGCTACTGCTCTCCTGCACTCCCTGGGCTGAGGATCAACTACACCGGCATCCCCCTCCCCCACTGCAACAACTCACCCCCTGAGCCCTTTTCTCCATCGCGCCCCAGAGCTGAGCCAGTTAGGGGTGGGCGTCGGGGTGCGGGACACTGCGGGTCAAGGGGGGGTAGGGGGG
>VWZD01007429.1:136413-161532 GCA_013396695.1 Sakesphorus luctuosus | reverse complement strand
GGGGCCTCTGCCTGTTCCCTCTGCACAGAGGCAAACAGGGGCTATGGGGCCCCCCAGGGCCGGGGGGAGGGGATAGAGTGGGGGGGGAGGGGATAGAATGTGGGGAGAGGTGACAAACAGTACTCCAAGCACCATCCCTGCACCCCTTGAATGCAGCTGGGTTGTGGGGGGCAGCAAGGGCAAATGGGGCACAGAGCTCATCACGGCTGCCAAAACCTTCCCAGCCAAGAGGGGCAGAAAGGCAGATGGATCATTTCCCCACACCCCTAACACCTACTGTAGTGACCCAACCAGTGCAAGCGCAGCTGGATCCAGCTGCCCTATGGAATAGCCCTTCCTGGAGCAGCTGTGCCTCACTGGGGGAGACTGGCAGCACTGGGGGTGAGTGGTGCATGTGGCCCCCAGACTGCTGTAGCGCCTGTGTGTGCAAGGGATGCGTATCTACGGGGTACAGGGCACCTGAACCTATTTACACACACAGGGAAAGCAACCACACACGTGTACTCACACATGCAAGACACTTGCATGTGCCAGTGCACTCGAGTGCTTGCAGGGCTGCCTGCGTGAGGCTGTGGTGGGGTTCCAGTCCTGGGCTAGACAGGACAGGGAGGAAACAGCCACCCAACAATGCTTTCGAGACCCTGTGGCTTGTTTTTTGCTGTTTACTCGGCCTTTCTAGGATACCAACCGTCCTCAGCTCTGCCATGACTCATATGGGCCCAAAGCTGAGCCGCCCTCACCACAACAGACACCCAAAGCTGTGCAGAGCTGCGCTGCCACAGCAGAGGGTATGGCCACCTACCCATTCCCCTGGGCCTGGGCAATGCCAGCCCAGGGATGGCTCCAGCTGGCCAAGTTGTGTCCAAGTATAAAACCCTGGTACCTGGCTTCAAACATCCTGCCAGCCTGCAGCTCTGCATGCACACCTCCAGGCACCCACCAGCCTTTAACCCACCGTAGCTACCAGCATCCCCAGAGATGGAGGGTTTAGAGTTCTTTTGCCTTCTCCCACATAATCCCATGAGGTTGAATTGAAGGCTGGCTGTGACCTAAGGCAGAGTTGGGGTAATCTCAGCCCCCATCCAGCACTGTTCAACCTAGATGACCCCTCCTCTGACCCTCATATCCCTTTGGGATGGTCCAAAATGAAAAAAATCCAAACAAAAATATCAATTACATCTGTGAGAAGTGAGAATAAAAACACCAGAGGAAGAGCGGAGCTGGGGGGTATATACAGCTCTGCACAGCCCAAGAAGAGCCTTCTTTCTGCTTGTCCCCCAAGCCTGCCCAACACACACCTCTGGTCACAGGTGTGACACAGGGGGCAGAGACCTGCAGGTTCACAACACCTTTCCCTATCGCACACCCAGCCCCCAAGAAGGGCCTGCTCATGTCTCCAAAACCCCATCTTGGGTCAGCCAGGGCTGTCTAGGAGGGACTGACTCCCCTCCAAAGGTGGGCAGCTGCCATATTTTCCCAGCTGAGGAACAGCAACAGCCCAGTATCTTTACCAGGCCCATCTCAGCAAGCCCCAGTCCCCTCCTCAGTGACACCACTGTCCCCTACCTTCCCAGCCACAGACACAGACTGGGTCAAAGTATATATAAAAAGTAAAGTTTATTGCCATTTCTATCTAGATTTACACAACAGTGTCACTGCTTCTGATGCCAAAAGCAATGTCCCATCTCTTCCCAGAGAGCAGGCCAGGGAAAAGGGGGAGCCCAGGAAAATGGGCCAGCTCCCCCAACCCAGCAGGCTGGAGCTCAGCCCTGCTTGTGGCTGTGCCCAGAGGTCAGTCCGGATTCTCCCAGTGCCGCCACACAGGTCCGTCACATGGGATGACAAAGAGGGGTGAATCTGTCCCCTCCCTGGTGCCACTTGCAGCAGCTGGCCACCCGGTGACAGCCACTCACCGTTCCAGTCTGGCCTTGAATCCCTTTGCTGCTCGAACAGGCATGGCTGGCCCAGAATGGGCACCCCACAGCCTCAGAGGCACCGCTCGTGTGCATGTTTATACATAGATACAGCTACAGAAGACGCCCAAACTAACAAAACAAGCTTTTTTTCTCTTGTAATCCCCACACTGCTGTGCGTTCAGCCATGCACTACGCTGCAGCTGCCACCTCTGGTGCTGCTCAGTCTGGGTCAGGTTCCAGCAGGCTGGTGGGTGGCTCGCGGGACAAATCTGCTTCGCTCACTAAACATCGGTCTCCCTCCGACGTAAGGCTTTGCCAGAAAAGAGACACCCCCCTGCAGAGTGCAGCCATGGCTTGAAACTTGGCGTGCACTCCTTCCAACCGCAGGTTTCCATCATGGTGCCAAAGGCTGCCTGGCACTGCCAGGGTGCCAAGGTGCCCAGGCTTCGGCAGAGCCCAGGACGGGCAGCCACAGATCTTCTCCTGGCACCTGGAGGGCGGTTGGATGGGGACGGGGGTCAGCTGCCCACGTCTCCCTTGAAGAAGAGCATCCTCATGCAGGAGACAGCTGCTGGCTCTGCAGGCTGGCCAGGGTTGCCCAGGGGCACGACTCAGTGCCCGGGTCTGGCAGTCCTTCGTGTGAGATGAAGGCGGAAACGATTTTGCAGGAGATTAAGTAGAAACAGTTCTGTGGCTCTGCCCACCCCAAGGACAGAGCCACCTTACACCGCAGAGGCCCCGGAGTGCTGGGCCGGGGCAGCCACCCCGGGGCTCTGCTCCTCAGGGCACAGCACCTCTGCTGGGAGCCGGGACTGGAACTTCTCCAGCTGCTCGGGGCTGGCCAGGGTCTTCAGGAGGCTGTTCTCACGCTCCAGCTGGGAGTTTTTCTCCAACAGTTCCTTAATTTGCTCTTTCAGCACCTCCACCTCCTCCCGCACAGCGTACATCAGATGATTTTTCACAAGATCCTGCAAAAGGCCATGGAAGAGGCAATTACTGGAGAGTCATGCCCTAGGGGTTTCTCTCTCCCTTTCCCAAGTGCCGGGGAAAGTGCCAAGTATTGCAGCAGCTTTTCCCAAGGGCTGTCCCTCCCCACCCTACCCTTGGAACCCTGTCCAGGGCTTGGTACTCACCCAACACAGCTTCCTTAGCCCCCATATCTCCAGCCTCTCTGCGCACAGAGGTGCGCTCCAGCCCCGACCTCTATCCCGGGATTTGGGGGGGGCTGCAGTTCTCCATTACCCAGAGAACCCGGCGCGGTCATCCTCACACGCCGAGATTCCCTTTCTATGTCCACCCTCATTCCCGGCGCACTGCGGCGCGGCTGGAGCCAATGAGCTCCGCGGCCGCCGCAGACAAAGAGAGGCTCTGCCCGGCAGCGGGCTGGGGAGCGAGGACGCCGCAGGCAGAGGCGCCTCGGCCAGAACATCCACCCGGGAGCAGGGAACCTCCCCCCTGGGGCATTGCACACGCAGGATGACGGGGACGGCGCCCGGGGACAGCCCTGCAGCTCACCATGGCTTGCTCGATCTTGTTGTCGATGGCCACCACGCTGGCTCCGGAGGCGCTGGAAGAGAGCAGAGAGGCAGGAGGTCAGCACCGAGCACCCCTCTTCCACGGGGATCCGCGCAGCGGCACACCACGTATCCACCCCCACCCTCCCAATGCATCGGGGCGTCCCCTTCCCCGGGGGAATCCCTGAATCCAGGCACCGGTCGTGTGCGCCCTTCACTCCCGAAGCCACAATGCCCCCGGATTTTATCAACCAGAGTACGCAGCGGCCCCCCCGGGGCACCGGGACGCGCCCACCCCCCGGGACCCTGCGGCGAACGGCGGGGGCACCGCGGAGGCACCGGGTCTGCCCCTACCTGTTGTCGAGCTTCACGGAGACCACATCCCCTCCAAGAAGGGAGGAGAAGAAGGAGATGGAGAAGTTGTGGAGCTGATAGACAGCCACCTCCATGGGGGATTGGTACATGCCGGTGCTCATGACTGCGAGCGCAGACACACTCACACACAGACGGCGACAAACGCACTGCGGAGCGTTTTGGGCTGCCCCCACTTATATCGGCGGCGCCCGCCCTGCTGGGAGGGGCCAGAGCTGCCGGGACCGCCCCCCGACCCGCAGCGCCGCACCCGGGGCTGCCCTGGTACTGCCCCGCGATGGGGCACATGGACCCCCGGGCGGCACCCTGTCCCCCAGTACTGCCCTTCCATGTGGCACATTGACCGTCAACGTGTGGCACCCTGTCCCCCGGTACTGCACCCCTGCACGCNACGGCCCCCTCCCCGTGCAGGACCCCCGCCCCCAGCGCTGTGTCCCCCCTAATCTCCACACCCACTCACGCTGTTGCAACCAGAGTCCTGGCACCCCTGGCATCCCATTACAGCTGCCCCACAGACTCAGTACCCCTTCCTGTGCTCCCCATATGTGCCCAGGACAGCAGGGAGGACGCACGCAACTGCTTGGGGGACTGGGAGAACCCTCTCTGCGTTTGGGGGTGCAGCCTACAGGTCCCGCACAGTGTGGCCCCGCGGCTGCCAAGGGGAGGCAGGAGGGGAAGGGGAGCCATGGCCGTGCAAAATAGGAACGGGAGTGAAAAACAGAAAAGAGGAAATGGAAAACAAAACAAAAACTCGAGGTGCATAATAGAAACGAGGGTGCAGAATAAACAGAAACGGGAGTGTCAAAACAACAGAAGCAAGAGCAGAAAAACAACGCGGGCGTGCAAAATAACCCCGGGAGGGGAAAACCAAAACCTGCATGTGGAGCAAACACGGGGTGCAGAACCAACCTAGGGTACAGAAAATGCTCGAGGTGAAAAAGAGCTGCGGGATGCAGAAAAAGCCCGGGGTGCAGAACAGCACCCAGGGGTGCAGAACTGCCTCCGGACACAGAACGAGTTCGGGGTGCAGAACAAACTCAGGATGCAGAACCAGTCTAGGATGCAGAACAAAAAATATGGGATGGAGAACAAATTGGGCTTACAGAACATGCCCAAGGTGCAGAACAACAACCAGGGGGTGCAGACCAAACCTGGGGTACAGAACAAAATCGGGGTACAGAACAAAACTGGATTACTGGCCAACAGTCCTGGGGTACAGAACACCACCACCACCGGAATGCAGAACGACTCCGGGGTGCAGAACAAATTCGGGGCACAGAACACGCCCAGGGTGCAGAACAACAACCAGGGGGTGCAGACCAAACCTGGGGTCCAGAACAAAATCAGGTACAAAACAAACCCAGAGTGCTGATCACCATCACCCCTGGGTTGCAAAGCAGTCCTGGGGTAAAGAACAACACCCCCTGGTTGCAGAACAACCCGGGGTGCCGAGCAAGCCGGGGGTACACAACCCCAGTGGGTGCCGAACACGCCCTCGGCCGCGGCGGCCCCGCCCGCTCTTGCATAACCGGCACCAGGAGGCGGCGGGACCGGACCGGGGGTCCCCCCCGCGGGCACGGGTGGCACTGCAGGGGCTGCGGCCGCGGTTGCACTGGCCGGGGGTGCCGGGGAGCACGGCCAGGGCTGGGTGTGCGCTGTTTGTGTGGAGTGGCATTCTCATGTGTGCACACGCCTGTGCAAGCCCCGGGTCCTCCACAGCGCCCGCAGAGAGACTGGCACATAGAGCAAGCGGATCTCCTCCGTGGGGTGGAGGCAGAGCCCCTAAAGCGCCCCCAGCATCCCGGGGACTGGAGTGGCACTGCCCACCTGGGTGCTGCCCCCCTTGCACTCGGCTACTCGCTTATCTCTGCCCTCTGGAACTGGGCCTGGCGGGACTTGACCCCAGGGGCTCTTCCTCTAAAGGCCATGGCACAGCTGATGCTGGACAGGACCCCGTGGCAGAGCTCACACATGGCACAGCATCCAAGAAAATGTTAGAGTTGGCAGGGCACTTAAAGCGACCTTAAAACACTCATTCATGATGCACATGTACCCCAGGGATGCTGCAGAGGATCCCAAATGCCCTGATCCAGGGGGTCCTGAAGGTGCCTGGCACCTGGCTGTTGGAAGAGACCAAGAAGACCTGAGTGACAGGTGTGCTGCCAGACTGCTTTCTCGGATGGGGAGGGGGAACAAGATGGTATTTCCCCATCATAAAGGGAAACTGAGGCGCAGCACAACACAGCTGCTGCCAGGAGCAACACCTGGCCAGGCAGCTCTCCACAAATCCCACCAACCTCCCAGGGTAGGGTGAGGATCATGGGGGCTCGTGGGGTGAAGGACAGAGACCCTGCATGGGATGCTGCACTGCCCGCAAACCACAGCCAGACATGCGTGGGTGCCCTGGGACACATGGGTTTGATGAGGGGATGTGAGAGAGCATTTTCCGCCCAGTGGGCCCGTCTGGGACCTGTGGGGTATATGATGCAAATCTCCCTGTGCCAGCACCAGCCCAGACCATGCAAAGCTGCTGGACAAGGGCTGAGGTGGGACCGGCGCTGCAGAGAGCAGACAGGCGTCTGTTCCCTGAGCCACGGGGCTGACGCGGGTACCCTCTCTGCCCACACCAGGCCCTACTCACCAGTCCCTCCTTCTGAAGAGGCTCGGCGAGTACGGTGGCTGGAAGGCCATGCTGCCCACGGCCCTGCTCCGACCCCTTTGCTCCTCAGCAGCAATGCTGGCTCTGCCTGTGGCCGTGTCCCCCCAGCTAGCGATGGCAGAGACAGCCTGGGTGCCGGCCGCATCCAGGGGCAGCGGGCACGGGGTAAACACGCTGGGAGATGACCTCAGCTGTGCTCAATTGGCCCTTTCAGGGCCAGTGGCCAATGTACCACCCCGAGCTGTGTGGTGCCCCCCTCCATGGGCAGATGAAAGGGCGCTGTGTGTGCTTGTTCCCAGAGTGGCTAGTGGTGGGCGGGGTAGCAGCCCCTGGGACACAGCTCTGTCCCCTCACTGGCACAAGTCCAGACCACCCACAGCAGAAGTCCCTTGACTCAGTTTCCCACTGCAGCTCAGGCAGGGTCTCACTGCAAAGAGGGCAGGAGAGATGGGGAGAGGTGTTTTCTCCCACGGTTAGACACATCACTGGTTGTGCCACCTTCTGTCTCCTGCAGAGAGGTGGCAGCAGCAGGGAGATGGGATGGGCAGACCCCAGCCTGCCCCAACCCTGATAGCTGTGCCTGTTTTTCCACCTCCTGTGCTAAAGCTCCCCCCGCAGTCCTGGTCCAGCCTGCTTCCCAAAGCCCTAAATCATTACTGTCAGGGATCAAGGGCTCTAGGATGGGCAGGATGGGCAGAACCTGGCTGGTGGCCCATGTCCCACAGCTCAGGGGTCCCAGTCCCAGTCTGCTCCCTTCCTGGTACAGCACTCAGGCACTAAGGACTGGGGAAGAAACAACAATTTCCACAGCTGCTGGAGCAACGCTGTAAAGCCCTTTGAGGGGAGATCGCTTCAGCTCTGCCACCTCCAATATTTTTCCCATGGAGCTGGGACTACTGCAAAAATAAACAGTATGTAGCTGACTTCCCTGCAGCCCCCTCAAGATCTTTCCACCCAGCCCTGCCCACCATCATTGCTACTCAGGATGTGAGTTCCCTGCTCCGCGGCTGGGCAGGATGCTGTCCAGCCTCCATGAGACCCCAGGGAGGGATGTTCTGGAGGGATGGAGAAGCAGCAGTGTCCTTCCTGGCGCTCAGTGAATGAGGGATCTCTAGGCAGCCTGTGGCCAGGGCAGGTCTGGCTGAGTAGGGGACTGCAGGCCTCCCACAGCTCTGTGCCCACACTCCCACTTAGGGGAGGGGGCTCCTGGGTGTGTCGCTGGACACACATAACCATCGCACATCTTGCAGACCCTGCATTCCCACACATGCATGCAAGTCTTGCTGGCACACATGTGTGCACACAAACACCCTCTACACACAGCACACCCACACACCAATGCCCCTCACACTCACACATTTGCCAGAGGACACACAGGCATGATCCCTGCACATGCCTGTGCACTCGTGCATCCTGCTCACACACATGTGCACACACATTCGTTTAGCACCTGGAGTCAATGATCTTGTTGGTCTTTTCCAACCCAAACCCCTCTGTGACCCTGTGACATGCACTTTGCATGTGTGCCCAGCAAACACACTGCCACTCCATGTGTGTGGGTGTATGTGCACTGCCTGCAGCCCCTCACACACTGCCCTAACTCACAGCTGATGCACAGCCCTGCCTGCACAGCCGGTGTCGGCAGTGCGGGGTGAGGCAGCTCCATGGTCCCCTCTGCAGCAAGGGGGCACACTCAGGCCACAGGGGTCACCTGCAGCCCTGCTGGCACCTCCACGCCAAGAGAAGCAGCTTCCAGCTCTGCTGGACCCTGCTTTGTGCCACCTGTCCCCAGGAGCCCCTCTGAGCTGCCCCAATGTCCCCACAGCAGAATGGTCCTATATGGGACCTATGTGGTGCCCCGAGTGGTGGGGCAGCCCTTTCCCAGCCCCACCACAGCCCTGGCTAATGACCTTGCCAGACTGCTGGCAGGTACCTCCTCTCCCACCACCCACACCTGGTCCTCCAAGCAGAGCAGGGTGGGCAACATACCTCCTTGTGCTTCCTAAAGAGCAGGAGGCTGTAGACTCGCAGCTACCCTGTGGCACCAGAGGCCACAGTGATGGGAGTCTTGGAGCAGGCTGGGCGAGAGGGGCCAGTGCTGTGAACTGTATCCCCTGGAAAGCAGCATGGATGGGAGGTTGGTCAGGCTGGGCCTGGCTCGTGCCTGTTGTTATTCTGGGAACAGCAACAGTAGCCACGACACAGGGTAATTGTGACACTAATTGTTGCTCTCTCTGGGAGAAAAAACCACTGGCAGCTGTAATCAAGCAGTGAGGAGAGCTGGTGACACCAGCCAGCGGTGGCAGCACCCCAGCAGTGGTCCTGAAGGACACCTGAAGCTGCCAGCAGCGCCTCAGCCCTCACACAGCCCGTGCCCTAGAACAGGAGATGCCAACCCCTCTGCTGGGTGACATTTAGTGACAACCTCCTCCTCAGCAATGGGATGTGGAGATCTGCAGCCCCCACAGGGCTCTGGCTGGCTGGAGCAAGGGGTGACAGGGAGCAGGATGAGGGGATCATCCCTCGCTGCCTGGCACTCCACACCTGCACAGTGTTGTGGGTCAGGGGACACGCCCCTTCCCCATGTTCCCCGGGACAAGATGTGCTGTTGCACTGAGCCCTGTGCATTGGATCCACGCCAGGCACTGCAGTGACACCCACCAAAGGATGCTCCTGCCCCAGCAGGACTGTTGGGGCTGCAGAAGCAGCCCTGGCTCCCCAGCCTCGGCTCTCCCCCTGCTACAGGCTGTGCTCACAGCTCCATGGCAGCGTTCCTGGCTTGCTCTCTCCCAAGGACTCAGCTCAATAGGAGGAAGGCCCATCAGAGGGTCTGAGGCGTGGGAAATGTTTATAGCCTGGCCTCGGAGACACTGGAGAGCAAACTGGGAAAGGCACAGAGCCAAGGCTGCCCAGGCTGCTCTGCAGAGCCAGATCTCCTGTTCCAAGGGTCAGAGTGGAGCGGGAGAGGGAAAACCACTGCTTATAAACACACTAAGAAAACTCTGCCTGTCACAGCCCAAAATCCTGCAGCTGTGGTGGTGCTGACCAAGGGAGTGGGGATGCCAGCATCAGACTCAGCTGTGCCTTGCAGGAACAGAGAAAGGGATGGCCAGGGACATTAGTGATAGCTGGAGCCTGTGGGAGTCCATGGAGGGGAGGGCTGAGAGTAGGACAGGGATGAGGAACTTCTGGTCTTGTCCAGCAGCCCTATCCTGATGCTGGGAAGGTAGGGGGGTTTCCAAGGGCTGCCCACATGCAAGCAGGCAGCTGGGTCATCTGCTGTGCCAGTCCCAGCATCCTGAACTGGAATTGCCTGCTCTGTGGAACTGGCATGGGAATAATGTGCCAGGCCCAGCATCTGGAACTGGAATTGCCTGCCCTGTGGGAATGCTGCCCCAGTCTCAGCATCCCAAACTGTACCTGCCTGCCCTGTGGCACTGGTGTGGGGCTGCTGTGCTAGTCCTGAGGGCTAAGGGGCTAGCATTGCCAGAACATACCAGTTGTCTGGCTTTTGGTTTCCTCTTCCTGAAGATGCCCTGACTGAGCTGCTCACTGAGGCCTGGCACTACCCCTGGCTCAGCCAGTGCCTTCTGGGAGCTGTGGGGGACACACAACCAGAGGCCTTGTAACATGGGGACCCAGGTCATGCCCACCAGAGCCTTATAGGGCTCATAGATTCCCCAAACTGGGGCATGTGCTGCTCCAGAGCAGTGGGCAACCCCTTCTGGGCACACCTCTAAGTGCCAAGACAGGGGTGCAAGCCACTGCCTGCAGAGTTGGTGCTGCTGGCCTTACCTGGTCCCAGTCCCAGGCCAGGGGACACCAGAGTCATGTGAGAAGAGCTGCACAGCAACGGTGGCCCATGCCATGCTGGGGAAGCCCAGGGAGGGTTTCAGAGAGGGAAAGCTGATGGGGAACCTGTCCTAGGGGAAGGCTGACGAGGAACCTCCCTTTAACCCCAGTGGAGGCAGAGCCAGCTCTGTGGCTGTGGGCAGGGAACACAGGTGACCTCCCCCACCAGGCAGCAGGCACAGTCAGGGGTTGCACTTTGGAAACTCCAACCTGTCAGGCTGGAGGTGGTGTGGGGTGGTGGACAGAGCCCTGGCAGGCTCCTGCGTCCAGCTGTGGGGCTGCCTGCTTCCTCTGATAAAGGTACTTGGCGGTACTCCCAGTTCTGTTTTTTTCTTGCGTGCGAGTGCACACCCCAGAGCCAGCATGCTGAGAGCTGCAATTTTTCTTTCTCTAACTTTGTCGCCAGACCCTCTTCTTCCTCCTGTGCCCTGCAGTAGCAGCTGCCTCCCAGCAGCAGTGTGAGGAGGGGAGGTCAGAGAGGACCCAGCTCCAGCTGAGCCCTTCTCACCATGCTGTAAGAAGCCCCCAAAGCCATGGCTTCCCCAGACGTGCTGGAGGAGGACAGGAAGAGGCAAAAGGGCTGATCTGGTTGTTACTAGCCCCAGATCATGTGGCCCAACATGTTATCTTGCTGGTGTTTGTCAACACCAGCGCCACAGTGCTGCCAGCCCAGTCCAGGTTGCCCTGGTGGGCACCCTGCCAGGGGTCATGGGACACCCGTGCACTCCACCATCCCCCCAGAGGGTCCCATGGCCACTGAATGCTGAGGCAGGGTGTTCAGGTGTGGCACAGCCCAGTGAAAACCCCGTGGCATTCCCAAAGCATTGTGCCTGGCTGTGGGGAGCAGCACAGCCACCTGCTCCTGTGGGAGGGGATGCCCAGCCCAAGGGAGAATGGCAGGCTGAACCCTCTGCAGAGCTTTAATCCACAAATCTGTCCGCAAAGTGTTTCACACCCACACAGGCCCAGGGTGGAGTCCTGTCACTGAACTCGGTGTTATCACCTCCCGGTTGGTTACCCATGCCCTGCCCTGGGGCTCCTGCCAGCCATGGCTCTGAACTCCAGAACTGCCCTTGTTTCATGGCTTACTGTGTCATCCTGGACAGTGCCGGCTGGATCATCCCCAGGTACTGGCTTCCTTTTTTTGGTCCAGTTTCAGGAACCCGGGGACAGAGTGGAGGTGGCCGTGCCACTCAAGGGACACCCCTCAGCACAAGGGCGACTCAGTGCTCTTGAACCCCACAGCAGGTGGGCAGGGGGCTTGCAGCCTGGGCTCTGCCTCCCCCAGCCCCTCACTCAGCTTTGCAGGGATCCCCAGCCTGAGAGAGGAATCCCAAGCAGGGCCTCTGGCATCCTCCTAAAGCAAACCCAGGCCCCCCTGCAGGCAGGAGCGGGCACTCCAGAGCCCTGCTGGGTGCTGGCAGCTGGCTGCCCTGCGGCATGCGGGAGTGCCCACTTGCTAATTGGGAGGCAGCTCATTATGTAACGAGGATGGAGGCTGGGGAGCTGTGAGCACAGCGTGGCACACCCCATGCTACCCAAATCTGCTCTTCCAGCCCAGAATAAGCCTTGTTTACAGAACGCCCCTGAGCCCTTCACCAGCCCCTTTCACAGGTGCCAGAGCCTGGCGCTCTCCTGCTTGGTCCAACAGGGATGCTTGGGTGGAGTCTCAGCAACCCCACAATGACTGGGGGGTGGCTGGACCCCATTTGGGGTGTGAGGCCCAGACAGACCTGACCTGGTGGGGGCTGAAGAGGAGAGGAGCTGCACTCAGCCGCTGTGTGAGCCAGCACCCACAGGAGGTCAGGCAAGGACATGCAGGGTGGCGCAGCTTCAGCAGAGCCGGTTATTAATACCCCGCCTGGCCTTTGCAAGGAATCCCGGGCATTTTGAATCAGGGACCTTCACTGAAACCCTGCCCTCACTGACATTTCAGAACAATAACAACATGAAAGACAATCAGCTGCTGGCGGGACATGTACCTACGTAGCTGCCATGGTTCTCTGTGTGCTGGCCTCTGTAGCCAGCTCTCACCTGCCTTGTGCCAACCTTTGGGGACAACTTGAGATCATCCTCTGCGTCCAGACTGCCCAGAGCAGTCCTCCATGTCACAGCAGGATCATTGTGAAGGTCTAACTTGAGGCCACGGGGATGTCTTGTCCAGCCCTATGGCATCAGCCACCTGCTGCCATCCCAAGGGAATCACAGGTGGCAAGGACTGGACCCCAACCTGACCCTGGAGTCTGGGGGATCCAGGGCTTCTGCTCTGCCACTGGAGTCATTCTGCAGCAAAAGCCCCCTCAAATATACACACATAACTCAGGACACAGACAGAGGATGATGATCTGCTGTCCCAAAGCCAGCCATGGCATCACCTGGATAAATATAACTCAGAGCTCATTTGCGAAGTATTGCCATTGGGATCAGTTGTAGCCTCTATTGCCTCTCCAGCCCTCTCCTCCCACACACACCCCAGGGTAAGGCTGGACTTGATGATCTCAGAGGTCTTTTCCAACCTAAATGATTCTGTGATTCTCTGCCATGTACCAATAGGGTCTCAGCCCTTGCCCAAGGGCAGGATCCACCTGGACCCCCATTCCCCTTGCCAGTCCCTTTACAGCACGTGGACACAGCCACATCCTCTGGGCACACACACAGCTGCCAGGCTATGACAACATGCATCTCCGGCCCCTCTAAGCCCCTTAGTCACATGCAGGTCACAGTGTTCCCCCAAAGCACAAGGTTGGCTTTAACCCTCCTTGTGCTGGGCAGTGGCCAAGGAGGTGGCATTAGGTCCCAGCAGAGGCCATCTGGGATCAGGCCATGTCTCACCAAAAAGGGAAAGTTTGATGCTGGAGGGAACTGGCATGATGCTGGGACCAGGACAGACCCCTGCAGCCTACTCCAACTCCACCCTCTTCCACATTTTTAAAGTTCAAAGCTGGAAATAAATCCTGGCCAGCCTTTTTCCCCATAGGGCCTTGCTGTCATCCCTGCCTGACCCTGGGACACCTACCCGTGCCTGTGCAGAGCCAGGCGCCTGCTCTGGCAGATGGGCAGTGCCAGGGCATCCTCGGGGGATGGAGGTGATGGGCTGCTGAGCAGTTGACATTGGCATCACCAGACTCTAGCTCAGCTGTGCCAGCCCCCTTTGCCGTAGTCTTGTGGTCACAGGCAAATGGTTCTGTTCCAAAATGTTGGAGGGGCTGAGCAGGGCTCTCCTGAGCTCTAGGGAATGTTGGGAATCTCCTTCTGTAGGCAGCTGGGTCTTGCAGGAGCAGGCAGGGACAGGCACAGTGCATAGTGTGGTGTGTTCTGCCACTAGCCCTGCCAAGCCATGTTGAACTCCCTGTGCTATGGCAGAACCCCTGTGAGCCTGGCTTGTGGGAACATTGCTCCAAAGTCTGTTGGATCACATGGTAGGAATTTCAGGGTGTCAGGATGCCCATGATGGAGACCAAAGTGGGCTCAGCTGGCTGCCTGTCTGGCATCTTCCCAATGGTGGAAGGATTTGGGCACACCAAGGTCAGTACCTCCCAGCAGTGCAAGCTACTGCCACTGAAATGAAACCTCCCCAGCACCTTAGCAGTGCACAGGGCTGGCAAACCATGCTGCAGGCCATGGGTCAGGCCACGTGTAGCTCTGTCCTTTGGCAGCAAAGCAAACAAACCCTGATGCATGGTCTTGGTGGGCAAGGGGGCCCTCCCAGCCCCCTCCCTGGCAGAGCTGTCCCAGGGCCAGAGCAGGGAGAATGGGACAGCTCCGCCTCACACCCACACCTCTCTCACACTCACTTGTGGCCCCTCTACCCATGAATGTGTCCTTGTTGCTCCAGCCCACTCAGACGGCTGGAATGTGTGCCTTGGCCCCCCCACCCTGGGATGCCCTTTATGCCCTGGCTCCTCTCTGCCTGCATTGCTGCTGCAAAGTGACACCTGATGGACAGGAACAAGTGGTGCTGTGATACAAATGCCACCCTGGTACCACTGCCCAGGCACCTCTTACTTACCAGCCTGACGTTACAGTGGGAAAGGCAGTGCTTCTCTACTTCTCCTGCCCAAATTCATCCTTCCCCCATCCCCTCACATCTGACATTCCCCTGCCTCCCTGTGACTCTCTTGGCTTGCCCAGGCTCAG
This sequence comes from Sakesphorus luctuosus, assembly GCA_013396695.1. Taxonomy (NCBI): domain Eukaryota; kingdom Metazoa; phylum Chordata; class Aves; order Passeriformes; family Thamnophilidae; genus Sakesphorus; species Sakesphorus luctuosus. Next base: position 147,082 of record VWZD01007429.1, on the reverse strand, counting down.
AGGAAGGTGATCTCCAGCCCCTTTCATGGCTCAGACCAAAGGGTGGGTCATTGCCCACCCCATTGGGTGGAGCAGCAGGTCCAGCAGTGCCCACAGATTGGCTGTGCAGAGGCATCCCCTCATTGCCTGGAGCAGAATAGGCACAGGCTGGCCAGGCTGCCAGGTGTTGCCCAGGAGAGGCTGGGCAGGAGTGCTGGCACAGCTGGCCGATGTGGGCGAGCAGGCTGGCACGTACCTTCTCTCCCCACCCAGAGCCAGGCGGGGCCCTGCTTCGATCAGGCACCAGCACGCACCCAGGGTGCTGCTCCCCCCGCAGAACCAACCCACTCCTACGCCACTGCCACCGGCTCCCCTCACAACCCTGCCCTGCCCTGGGGAAAGGTGTCACATGGCCACTGGGCTGCTCTCCTGGGCCACACTTAGCTGGGTTCATGCCTGACTCTGGGACGAGCAATCCTGAAGTAGCACTGGCACTGTACAGGAATGGGAAACACCTTCTTTCCCTTCTGTATTGGCACCTGCGGGAAGGTGTGCCCAGCCAGCATGGTGGCAGCTGCTCTTCCTGTACCTGGTACTTCTACATGAGCTTGGCCCCATGACACTTCCAAGATCTCCCTAGAAAACAGTCTATGATGCCCTGTGTGAGGGCATGGCAGGGAGAAGCCCTTTGGGCACAGGATCCCATGCACTCCTGGAGCAGGAGGGCTTCCTGCAGGAGTGTCAGCCCTGAAGGCAATCGGTCCCGAGCATCCCTGCCTTGTGCATCCCTGACAACATCCCTGCTGTGAGGAGAGGGGCTTGGAGAGCCTAGCAGAGACCATCCAGCTGGGAAAACCCACAAAGACAGGTCAGACATGCTGAAAGTGTGTTGTCCAAGATGCCCAGCACTGATTTGACCCTGACTAAGTTGTTTCCAGCCAGCCCCAAAGCCAAACTCGACTCCAGGTGCAGCAGCTTGGTGCTCCTGTGCTGTGCTAAATGTTGACCATGGACGAGCGTGTGCATCCATCCGACTGCCACCTCCTCCTGTGTCATTGTAGGAGCACATCAGCCAAAACAAGGGGTACCAGCTGGTTTGGGTTCCCTGGTGCCAGCAGCAGGGTACCCTTATCATGCCTGTTATTGGAGTGTTCCTCTGGCACGCACAATCCTCTGCTGTATATGCTATCTCTTCTTGGGTGTTTTGGCTCATTCCCCAGGAGGAGAAAGTTCAGGCTGGAGCAAAACAACTGCAAACACAGGTGTGGGCACACCTGGCTGCAGTGCCCAGGGCCCTGTACCCAGCTCCCCTCCATGCCATGACAGGCAGCCTCCAGGCCAAGGTGCTTGGACACTGGGTTGTGATGGAGAGACATGGCTTTGCCCCACACCGTGGCACAGCCTATCACAAAAGAGAATGCCCGGAGCCTCTTGGGACACAACACACACCAGAGCATGGAGAACAGAAAGCGATGAGCATTGAGGGGCACATATAGGGAGAAACTCTGGCTCCCTGGCACCTCCACTCGCTCCCCACTTCAGCACAAGCTCAACAGGTACTAACCAAGTGCTCTTGGGTCCTGCTCCAGCAAGGACAAGTTCAAAAGGAGCCCGACATCACTGGCCTCTAGTCCATAGGCACTGTCACCGGCTGCCCCAGCGAGCAGCCCGGGTGCTTGGCTCCAACCCCAGCCGTGGCACCCCACGCTGGGGACGGCTCTCACTTCCCCCCTTTCCTTTCACCCATGGTGCCAACTGTCTACAGCCTCCCAGAAAGTAAGGGAACCTCTCGCTCCCGTTTCCTCCCAGCTGGATGGGTTCGCTGCTCGCCGTGCGGGCTGGGTCCCGGGGCCTTGGCGGGTGTCCCAGCTCCTCCCTTCCCACCTGAGCGGCAGCTCGGCGTTATGTAAGTGCAGGAAGAACGTCGCCAAGACCGGCTCGAGGCAGCAGCCTCTCGGCGTCAGACGCTGGCTGGGCGAGGGGGCGGGAGCGCACAGGGGTAGCTCGCACGCGTGGGGCGGCCACGTGTGAGCCCACGGGCCTCAGGCGCCGGGCGACGGGCCGAGGGGAGGCTCGCCCACCCACGCACAGCTCGGGAGCACGCCCACGGGTGCATGTGCCTGCAGGGAGGGAATGCGATGGCGAGGTGTCTGTGAACGCGTGGGTGCTGCCCTGCGCGCTACGCACCCCACGGCGGAGCAGTGAGCACCAGAGCCACTGCCTGCCCTGCTAGCCATGCAGACACCTGCCCTCCGACGGTCCCCTCGGCCCTGGAGGTGGGGAATGCGTCCCACCTGCTGAAGCCACAGGCAGCCTCGAGTGTCCCTACCCTGCGGCACCGCCGGCCCATCTCGGCTCTCCCAAGCTGAGCTGGGAAGACCCAGACCTGCCAGCCCCAGTACAGGGTGCTCCCCAGTAAGGTGTCACCAGCTCTCCCGGCTGCTGGGCACCAGGGCCAGCCCCACAGAGCACCAGTGCAGGACCTCAGACAGCTCTGTCTACTCCTTGCACCTGGGGTCCACCTTCTCAGGGCTGGGGACCCTGCGGAGTGGCAGCCCCTGGGACCTCCTGTTCAGTCTCCTCTGCCCTCACTGCTGGAGTTGGGGAGCAGGGTGGACCCCGCAGTACTGTCTCCTCAGACCCCCAGGTTGTGGATGGGAGCAGCCTTGAGCACCTCCCGCTGTGGGGGCACAGGTAGCCCATCCAGAGCAGCCCAGAGCCCAAGGAGGGCAGCTCGGTCAGGGCAGAGTCACTTTCCAGGGATAGGAAATACCACCCGGGCCAAACCTGTCTCCACTCAATTTACTCCGGGGAGAGCCAGGGTAGCTGCTGAAAGGGCAGGACCTGGCACCCGGACTCGCGGGGTCCCTACTCAGACTCTCACTGACGCTCAAGGTGGCTTTCGAGGCAGCACAACTGCTTCCCAACGAACCTCCCGCCCCCTCCATGCAGGATGGGGCCGATGCCTGCCTGTCGCTGGACACTATCCGTGCCCCTGCGGGCACTGTCTGTGTGGACAGAGGTAGCCAGGGAGATGAACACAGAGTCCAGCGGCCAAGACACACAGCTGAGGGTTGTTGTCACTGCCCGGCAGACACGGGGCACCACGAGAGGGGTACGGTGGAGCAGAGCCACCCAGACCGGCACCCAGGGACGGGCTGGCACCACCCACAGGCTTCATGCCACGTGCGGGCGCTCGTGCCTCTCCCCATCCAGACCCCACCGGCGCTGCCACCCTCCAGACTCGGGGTCACACAGGTCGCCGTCCCCTGCCAGTCTGGGGGGTTGCAGGCCCCACGTCTTGCCCCTCACTGCTGACAGCTCCAAATCCGCTGCCAGCTCCGGGGCGGCCGGTCCACGGCAGCCGCCCGGCTCCCAGCGGTGACACCCACCTGTGGAACAGGAGGAGGATGGAGAGCAGGGTCTGGTCGATGTTCCTGTTGCAGATACCCTGGTTGAAGAGGTAGCAGGGGTCCCGCACGACGGGCTCCAGCGAGTCCTGGCGCATGATGGAGCTCAGCTTGTCGGTGTTGAGGTTCTGCCGGACCAGCTGCTCCCGCAGCTGCCGGAAGCTGCTCACGGTGGGGCTGCCCGGGTTGTTGTTCTCGCCGCCGGCCCCCTCCTCCAGCCCGCTCCGGTTGGCCAGGTCCAGGCAGCAGCTGCAGCAGTCCAGCCCCACGGGCGACCGGCACTCCTCCGCGGGCGACGAGGACATCCCGGGTGTCCCCGCACCTGGCCACGGCGGCGCCGCCGGGGCCGCTCCCGGGGCGGCGGAGGGTGAGCGGCTGCAGGACGCGCCCGGTGCCGAGCGCCGCGTACAGCCCCGACCCCGGTCCGCTCCGCCCGGCCCGGCTCAGCTCCGCCCCGGCCCCGCTGCACCCGCTGCACCCGCCTCCGCTTCGCTCCGCCCCGCCCCGGCCCCGCTCCGCCCCCCTCCATCCCGGCCGCGCTCCGCCACAGTCCCGTTCCGCCCCGCTCCGCCCCGTTCCGCCCCACTCCGCCCCACTCCGAGCATCCACCGCCCGGCGGGACAGCAGACCCCGACAGCGCCGCGCATCCACCCCACCTGTGGGTCCGGGAGAAGTTGGCAAGGGGTAACATGGGGTAACAAAGGGGCACAGTGGCCCCTTCTCGGTGGGGACCCCCGCCCCTCTCTGTGCTTACCAGGGACAGCGAGGGCGCTCAGGAGGCTGGACCTGCCCGTAGCATCAGTCGCCGAGGCATCGATGGGGGCAGCCTGCGTGGCTCCGGGGCAGGAAACGGGGAAAAGGGGATGAAATGCCCCAGGATGGGGTAAAAGCCAGGAGGGACCTGATCCCACCGCTGAAAACATCTGGGAGCCGCCTCGCCCAGAGCCAAACCTGGCGTGGGTGGAACGCATGGAGCCGGGGGCGCCATGGATGTGGGGCACGCTGGGACTTGCTGTCAGGGCTCGGGGATATGCGACGGGAAAAGGGGATTTCTGAGAGGGCGGGAAAGTGGCTTCTCTGGCACTGCAGCGTCCCAAAGGGAGGGTGTCTGCCCCCAGGACCGATGGGCTGGCAAAGAATGGCTGGGGCGCACTGTGCTGCCCTGATGGGGTTGGGGCATGGGACAACACCACAGAGAGGTGGGGACGGCCGGGCTGGGACCCTCAGGATGAGGGACGGGAGCGTGACGAAGTCCCGACTTCGGACCACACTAAGAGATGGTGTGAGAGGGCGGCTGCGGGGCTGGGCTGCCATCGCTGCCGGTCAATGAACCCTGCGGGCCAGCCCGGGGATCCCTCACCCTTTGGAGAGAAAAACAACCGGGACCTGGTAGGGTAGGGCTGGGCAAGGGTCCGAGGGAGCAGAGCTGCCGAGAGGGAGAGCAGGCAGGCTGAGGAAGCCCACCACGGGCAGCGGGGACGTGAGGGCAGCAGAAGGGTCTGTACGGAGAGATTGGTAGAAGGAGGTGCAGGAAGCAGCCATCGGAAGATTGCAGCGTGTCTGAAGGGCATGGATTGATAAGGAGAGATAAACCAGGTCAAAATCCGACAGGGCAAAGCCACCAGAGCACTAGGATAGCGGGAGTCCTGGCGGCAGCGCAGTGCCCGCCGGGGATTTTAACGGGGTAGCTGCTACCACTGAAGGAGCGGCAGGAGTGTCCAATAAAAATTCCTGTTCCCTCTTTGGCGAGAAGGAGGAAGATGCATCACATGAGGATGAAGCGGTTTCCAGGCTAGTAACCAGGGAAGGCACGAGACAGCGGCCACCACGGATCCACAGCTGGAAGAGTGGCCACGGCGACCTCAGGCACTGCTGCCCGTGCCGTGCCAGTTCATCTGTCCAGGGGACGGGCAGGATCCGGCTCCCAGTGGAGTTGGCACCAGCAAGGAATTCAGGTGTGGGCGGGCGGAACTGTCAGCCCTACGGTGATGTTGAAAACAGGTGAATTCCTGAAGGAGGGCCGATCCATAGGCTGTCACAGGAGTGTCCCCTCCCTCTGTGCACTGGTAGCTGCCAAGGGCTGTTTTTGAGGTGCTTCCTCATCCCTTCCAGTGGGCGATGAAGGAGGGAAGGGGGATGAGCCTTATCCATCTGCCCTGTGTGGGGTGGGAGCAGCCTGTCAGGGGGCTATTGAGGGGGTCCCTGGTGATCCCACTGTTGTCGGAACCCGCTGAAGCTGAAGAGCGCAGAGCTCCATCCGGCTGGAGAACGGTCCCCTGGTGTCCTCACCGCGCCCTGGGCTGCGCCCCGGGCGGAGCTGAGCCCCACGCCGGGCTCCGTGGGCGTGCCCGCAGGACCGCGGGAGGCTGCTGCCATCCCGTGGGCACAGAGGGAAGGACACGGCGCACAGGGCTGGCACCCCTTCCCCATTTCCAGTCCCCCATGGCTCTGACCAGGGTCCAGAAGTCCTGCCCGTCCCCGACGGCGCTGAAGGTGGGTCTGGATGCAGGTCGCTGGCTTGTCCAGGCTCCTGGCCTTTGGCTGTGCCCCGTGGCCCATGACCCCTCCAGCCTCACCAGAGCTGTCACTCGCAGGGCTCAAGGCAGCCCCAAGGCCAGCACTGGCCATGGACAGGGTTGCCCCACACCAGCCCTGCTGCTCCCCAACTCCTTGCTTCTCATCCACAACCAGCACACATGATGGGCTGCCATTCTCACATGCAATCCCTGACGAGCTCCCTAAAGCCCCAGATCTGGGAGCCACGTGGTGGTTCGAGGTGATCAGCTGGGAGCAGGCATCCAGTCCTGCTGCTGGTGGCAGCACCTGGAAAAGTAGGTTTCCTATGTTTAGCTCTGGCCTTTTTGGGTCCCACTGTTCATGGGACTGGGACAGTGCTGGTTTCTGCACACGCACTTCCCTGAAGGGCACCCAGGTGCTCCATGCCCAGAAGTGACATTGCCAGCCCAACTTGCAGAGTGACATGCCGGAGGGAGTGGGAACTCAGCCAGGGCTGGGGCAAACTAGGAGGGCAAGGACAGCTTGGGCCCCAAAGGGCATCGCATGAAAAGGGGCTTCGTATTCCTCCTTTGGCACTGAAAGGGATTCCCTTCTCCTGGCTGAAGGGCGGGATGCTCTGCTCCCAGCTCAGGGCAGGGTCTCCAGGGCTGCCCCGACTTCTGCAGTTCTTCAGACTAGAGGGGGTAGTGGATTGGGAAGGAGAATGCAGGAGGAATGTGCAGGCCTGCAGGGGCCATGGACCCAGCCACATACCGTCTGTCTGTGGAGCTGCAGGACTGGCCAGGTCCTGCAGCCACAGCCCCTTTTCCTAATGCTCACTTTGTGAGGGCCCTCCCCTTGTAGATTCTGGGAAAAGAGACTGCACTGTGCCTGATTCTCAGGGGTCTCCAGAGCACCTGGTCTCCTTGCAAACCCTGCTGCAGCTGGGTCAGTGCCAGGCAGGGCTCCTGGTACAATCTGCCTGTGCTGCTTTCCCTATTCCTTCCCTGTTGGTGCCTTGGTGGGAGCTGGCTTATGCTGCTGGGCCATCTGCTCCAGGGGAGCCTGCTGGTGCCAACCCCCCTGCCAGGCGACCCCCTGTGTGCCTTCATGGGTGCTAAGAATAACCAGTGCCGTCAGCAGCCATGGTATTTGCAGGCACCACTGGTGCCACCCCCACGCCAGCCTGCTGGGCACAGGATCCATCTGCTGCCTGACGTCAGCCACCAGCCAAGCAGGGGGACAGGTGGGCAGTCTGGGGGCCATGTGTAGCTGTGGAGAGGGAGCCTGTCACCCCTGCCTGAACAGGAGCAGGGATGCTGTAGTGGGACACGGGGGTATTGCTGCCCAGCATCTAGTGGGGGGACCCAGGGGGCTGCTGCCTTTCTTTTATCTTGCTTTTCCCAGTGTTCCACAGACACCCTGTTTGCAGCTCTGCAGCACCCCTAGGAGATCAGAGCATTCCCCAGGACTGGGTGACCATAGCTCTGATGTCCTGCCTGGGCCTGGCTCCATGTGCAGGGGGATGGGGACCCAGCAGTCTCTGTCAATTGGCATGGGGTCTTCTCCATTCAGGTAAATAAGACATCCCAAAGCTGCTCATCACAGTGCAGAACAGTGTATGGGGCAGCTCTCCTGAGCACCAGAGCAGCCCCCTCCCCTTTGCATGGGGCCACAAGGACCAATGCAGCTCCCTGAGCTTCATGTGTAGTGAAGCCCTAGATTTGCACCTGGCAGAGATGGCAGTCCAGGTGCCTTCAGCTGTTGCCACCCTGTTTTTGGGAAGTCCCATCTGGACTATTGCCTGGAGCTCTGCCTGGCTCTGCTCCAACCACTGCCTGCTCCTTTCCTCCCAGCTTCCCCAGGTGAGAGGGTGTCACCCTGGTGTGGCCATCCCATGCCTACCTGCCTCAAGACAATGATTCAGATGATGAGAAACGTGGACTTTTCAGGGAAAATAAATAATCTCCAGTCCTCCTTGCCAAGCTTTTCTGGAGCTTCTCCCACATCCAGCATTTCCTAGCCTGGATCACCTCCTCTGTGTCCACCCTGCATGTCCCCCATGCAAACACCTCTTCTCCTGGTCTGTCCCCCATGGTTTGGGTATCTATGGCATGGCCACCTGGCACAGCCCTGACATTCCTGAGGCTGTGGTCAAATGTAGAGATGCTGCTCCTTCTTTTGGACCCATGAGCTGCATTCACCCCCACGTCCAGGCCACAAACAGGAGGTTCTGCCAGGACACCGTGCTCCCACCAAGGGCAAGTGTGGCCCAGAGCCTTCCTCACAGGTGGTGATGGTGAGTCACACCATGCCAGGTTGGGATGTTTTGCTGTCTGTGAGAAACTCCAGAAAATCATTTAAAATGTCCTGACAGCCTGGGCTGAGGTGCCCTGGGGCAAGTGGGGCTGAGAACTTTACCCTGCTTTCGGTGTGAGGACCCACACAGCCCAAGGTCACTGTCGAGGGACATTCCCAATGGGAACAGAGGACAGTGGGCTATTTCAATGCAAGACTTTCCAGCTCATTGGGAAGGGAATAAAACAAAATTTGCATTTCCATAATGCTGATGCAAGCCTGGGGTTGTCTGGAAGTGAAAGGGTGAAACTTTGTGTTCAGGAACACAGTGAGCACTCATGGGCACCAAGGAACCATCCTAAGGCTCTTTGAGGAGCATGATGCTTTGAAGTGTTAGGGAAGGCATATCATTGGCACCTGAGAGCCCAAGGTGACCACCTTGTATCTTGGTCCAAAGCTCACTCATTCCTTGGCATGAGTGGGTCTGGGAAATTGTCATTTTTCAGTCAATAATTGAAGACAGATGGAGATTTCTCCCAGATAAAAGGTGCCAGGGCACAAAGGCTTTGCTGCTTTTGGAGTGTTAGGGAAGGCACATCACTGGCCCCTGAAATCCCAAGGCTGCCACCTTTGATCTTGGCACAAAGCTCCATGGTTCCTAGGCACGAGTGGGTCTGGGAAATTGTCATTTTTCAGTCAATAATTGAAGACAGATGGAGATTTCTCCCAGATAAAAGGTGCCAGGGCACAAAGGCTTTGCTGCTTTTGGAGTGTTAGGGAAGGCACATCATTGGCCCCTGAGAGCCTAAGGATACATCCCTTGATCTTGGGACAAAGCTCAATAGTTCCTTGGCACGAGTGGGTCTGGGAAATTGCCGTTTTTTAGCCAAGAACTGAAGATGGAACAAGATTCCTCCCAGACAAAAGGTGCCAAGATACAAAAATCTTTCTGTTTTTTGAGGGCCAGGGAAGGCCCATCACTGGCACCTGTGTGATGTTGAGAGGCTAACTGTAAGCCTATCACATTGTTTAGAACCAGAGGTCAGTATTTGTCCATTTTGTAACTGTGATTCCTAGGGATAAGAGTTGTAATCGATATATTCTTGTGCCAAGAGATAAACAAGAAATAAGGCTAGAGAAGACTTTGCATCTGTGGTGCTTACATTGTGGATTTAACCAGTCATTAAAAAACCCAGGTGGATAAGGTATTTTTGCATTAGAACTCAAAGCCCTGTGTATATTCCAGTACATCCAGGCTCACTATAAATTTTATGAATTACATTTTGTGGAGTAGAGAGACATCTTTTGGATTTTTGTGGTAATACAGGCTTGTTTGTTTAGCTAAAATATTTCAGGGAGTAGGGAGGCAGGTTGTAGATTTCTGTGGTAAGACAAGCTTGTTTTTTTAGTGAAATAAAGAGAGGCCACAAAATTGGCACCTGAAACCCCAATGCTGTGGCTTTCCACCTTTGTCAAAAGCATGGTCATTCCTTAGGAGAAGCTGATCTCCTAAATTGCGATTTTTTTTCCAGTTCTCTGCCGAGAAATTAAATAGATGAAGGTTCTTCCCAGACAAAATATGCCAGGACACAAAAAGCTTTCTGCTTTTGGAGAGCCAGGGAAAGCACATCATTGGCACCTGAGAGCACAAGGCTGTGGGCTTTTATCTTGGCAAAAAGTTCAAATGTTCCCTGACAGAAATGTCTCTCCCAAATTGCCATTTTCCTCCCATTTTTGTGCCAAGAATTGAAGACAGACCAAGACTTGTCCCAGACCAAACGTTCCAGGACACAAAGGTCTTGCTGCCTTTGGAGGGCCAGGGAAGGTACATCATTGGCACCTGAGAGCCCAATGCTGTGAGCTTTGATATTTGTGAAAAGCTTGATGCCTTAGATCACATACTCCTGTGAACAGAGACACACTGAAGACAAGTTAATGGAGAAAGATAAAGGGTTTTATTATTGGAAGCTTCCCAGATCAAACCCAGAGGGGTTTGACCTCCAGGTCAGGAAGTTTCAGGGTTTTTATACCTCTTATAACATCCAATCAGGACTCTCGTTTCTCTTGAATGCCCACCCAAAAGGTCTGTCAACCTCCCCCCTTCTTCATGGGCGGGGGCAGTCAGGTCTTCTTCTGTTGTTTGTCCCCTGTTATCTTGCAGGTGGCTGCTCAAAAACAGTTGGCCTTGACAAAGCCTGAAAGCAGCTCCTAAACACAATAGAAAGGCTCTTAATATGCACACTTAAAATCAGAGTAACTCAGCAGAGACTGTATGATTCTAAAACCTTCTAAAATTACAATAAATTCTTAGGCATCAAGCTCAATCATTTCTTGACAGAAATGGCTCTCCCAAATTGCCATTTTCTTCCCATTTTTCTGCTGAGAATTGAAGATGGATGAAGATTCCTCCCAGACAAACGTGCCAAGAGTATTCATTCATCCATCCTTCCATCCCTCCATCCGTTCCTCCCTCCCTCCCTCCCTCC
>VWZD01007429.1:63242-135126 GCA_013396695.1 Sakesphorus luctuosus | reverse complement strand
TGATGGACTCAATCCCCTCATCTAAACCATCAATAAAGATGTTAAACAGGACTGGACCCAACACAGACCCCTGGGGAACACCACTAGTGACCGGCCATCAGCTGGATGCGGCTCCATGCACCAGCACTCTCTGGGCCCGGCCCTCCAGCCAGCTCCTAATCCAGGAGAGGGTACCCTTGTCCAAGCCATGGGCTACCAGCTTTTCCAGGAGTATATTATGGGAGACAGTGTCAAAGACCTTGCTGAAGTCCAGATAGACACATCCACAGCCTTCCCCTCATCCACCAGGTGAGTCACCTGATCATAAAAAGAGATCAGGTTGGTCAGAGAGGACCTGCCCCTCCTAAAGCCATGCTGGCTGGGTCTAATCCCCTGTCCATCCTGAAGGTGCTGTGTGATTGCACTCAGGACGATCTGCTCCATAACCCTGCCAGGCACGGAGGTCAGGCTGGTCACTGCTACCTCCAGCTGGGTGAGTAGTGACTCAAAACCCAGAGCACAATGGCCACAAAACACACCAGTTAGGACTGTAGCACAAATCACACCAGAACCTCCTAGGAAACCTCTGGAGTTACATACAGCCTGATGTTTTTAATCCTGGAGGCAGAAGGTGTTTGCAGGGACTGGAACAGCAGGAGAGGAAGGTGCTCCAAGTGTCTCCTGACCTTCTCATTGTCTCTTTTCCCCACTGTGATCACAACATAGGGAGAGCAGAGTGAGCCAGGCATAGCTCACTGAAATCCCTGTGGCTGTAATGGTTGGTTTATTTGGAATGTTTTCCCAGGCTGGGCACCTCCTCCTGGAGGAGTCTGTGTTGATATCAAGGGTCCCCTAACACAGGTATTCCCAACACAGACGAGCCATGTCTTGAGCTTTTTGTTTATGGATTTCCATGATCTCTGCCAGCACAGTCAGAGCTGACGATCCTTTCCTGGGGAAAATGGCAACTCCTGGGCCCTTCCAGTGGGCACAAAGACACAGTACCAGTGACAGAGAATTAATTCACAACCCAGATTTGACAAATAAATGAGCTTCAGACTCTCCAACAGCTCAGGACTGTAATGAGGGGGGAGGCTGGGAAATAGGAACATCTGAATTCAGGAACAGTGATCTGTGATTAATAAAAGTGCCACACAGCCCCAAACACGAGGCAGATGCTGAACCAGCACCTGTTTGCTGAGATTTCTGTGTAAATTCTGGGGATAAAATATGCTTAAACCAGCAGGGAACTGACAATCAGTTTCACTGTTCCTTTGCAGTGCAGCATCATCCCTGTTGTCCCCACTACACACTCACAGGAACACAGTTCTAGGGCAGTCCCACAGTGCAGGGATCTCTGGGGGTTCATTCAGGGGCACCTTTACCCCACTCATCACCTGCCCACCACATTTTGAGCCTTTGGCCCAGCTGGGGCTGTGTGAAAACATTGCCACCCATGGCAGAGTGTTGGAACCAGATGGTCTTTAAGGTCCCTTCCATCCCAAAGTTGGGATTCTGTTAAATACATTAAAATCTTGTTTTTCCTTTATGTTGACTATGCATAAATTCATGTCCTTCTGTGCAAGAAGTCACATTATGGACATGGAATCATAAAAACACTGCAGAACTTCACTGTGGACCTACAGGAACTTTTCAAGATGAATCAATTCTTCTAAAGTTCTCAGAGCATGCACTGAAGAGACCTAGCAAGTCTCATTTGAGGTGCCACTGGTGATGTCTTGCTCACCTGCTGCCTTGCAGAGCCAACTCAGGCTCATAGTATCCATCCTCCTTCAGCTTCTGTTCAATGGGAGGTACAGACTAATATTTCAATGGTTCATGGTTCTTCCTGAATTATGGTATTTTACTGACACAAACAGGAACCTCGTGAGGATGAGGATGTGAAAGAAAAGAGCATGGCCAGATTGGGCAGGGTTTGGAGAAACCTCGGCTGGTGGAAGATGGCCCTGCCCATGGCAGAGGTGGAATGGGATGGGCTTTAAGGTCCCTTCAACCCCAGACTGTTCTGTAATTCCATGAAAAGCCCCATCAGGGAATGCAGGAGCCTGTCAAGGCCTTTCATGGAGATTTTGTTCCCTCACTTCCTGCTCGTGCTTTCAATAGGGAGTTGCAGTAACTTGACTTAAAATTAAATGAAGCTGCTCACATTCATGAAGTTAACCAACCACTTAATTAGCTATCCAGTCAGCCTCTTTTTGTGAAATGGAAGGAGGGGAGGTGTTAATGTTCATTTGCCTCACAATTAAATCTTTTTTTTTTTTTAAGGAAGGATTGATGCTCTGTTGTCTTTTTACTGGGAAGAGCTCTGGAGTGTCTGTTGTCCTCTGAAAGGAACTGAATGTTCACCAAAATCACAGTGTATTTTAAACTGCCTCTGAGCATCTCATTTCTCAGCTGAACTCTCCGTGAGCACACAGAACATACTCCTGCACCTCAGCACACCCTTGCAGGGCTGAAGTGCCAAAATAAGGAGAGACATGGAAGGAGAAACAGAGGAGGGAAACCCTTGTGCAGGGTCTTGCTCCTGTGGAAATCAGTTGTCTCATGTGCTGTGTTTAGAGGTGGCACCTCCAGCACTTCACAGCTCTGCCCTTCCTGAGTGACCTTTTCCTGATTAATACAGCGACCCACAGCTGAAACCAGTGATTCTCTTCCCCAAACTCTCCATCTCCCAGGACACAGCCCCTGCTCACAATCCTCAGATCCGGAAAACCTCATGGGCTTCACTTGTTGCTGTTTTTCTAGTCTGGATCACCTTGATAAATAATTCCTAGGAGCTGTCTGGACATGGCTTTGGCTTTTGGCAACCCCCCAGAAAGCAGGGCTGGCCAAGGAGCCTTTTGTTGGAGCAGAACAGGCCCATCCCAGCCCTGTGCAGTGTCTGTGTGGGGACACAGATTCTGTGACTCTGTCACCACCTCCTCATGAAATCAGATGTTTTGCTCTGTCCTACTCCAGACAGCCCTGGCAGGGCAGGCAAGGGAACACCAGCCCTGTGGCTGTTGGAGGGTGAGATGTTTGAGGTCCAGACCTGTCCTAGTGCTTGGCCACTGAGGAACTGTAACGCTGCAGCTGTGGCTCTGCACAAGGAGGAAGGAGGCAAAAGCTGCTCTGAACTTCCTCCAAGAGGTGTCCAGGTGGCTCTGGCAGGGTGGCGGTGGGGACACTGCAATGTGCCTGTGCCAGCTGCTCAGAGTAGGGGATGCTTTGAGGACTGGAGGTGTTACTCTTGTTCTCAGAGGCAAAGGAATCAGTTTGGGGGTTTAGAACCTCCATGACAGTTCATCTCCAATGATTCCATCAGGCATTTCCGAGCAAAGGGAAAACCCCCCAATTTTCTCTGTGTGTAGAAATATCCCTAGTCTTAGCAGGGAACTGCAGGAAAACCTATTGGTTTTCCATGGACTGTGGGAAGGACAGTGGGAGCAGGCCTGCTTTTGCTTCCTTAGAAAACACCAGCAATCCATTCCATGCTTTAGAATCCTTACCCTGCATGAATTCTGACTTTATTATGTTTATCTGCCTTTGGATTTAAGACATTCCTGACTACCATTAATTACCAGATTCTCCAGTAAGTACTTGGGAATGTCTCAGGTCTGAGGGATGCCAGAGGGAATTGCTATCTGATGATTTTTAAAGAGGGGCCTGAGACAGCCCTGGGGTGTTGATGTCTCCCACAGTGTTCCACGGAGAAGAGAAATAACCACCTTAAGAGGCTCTTGCCCATCTCTCTTCCTGTATCTTTCTCTCCCTTAATCATCCTGCTATATTCCTCTGTCTCCACTGGAACATGAAAACTTCCAAATACATGGATGGTGGGTAAGAAGCAAGGGGTGTCTTATCTTGCAGGAAAAGTGATGGGTAACAAGATTTTCGAATCTTTAATCTAATGCTGAAAACTCTTGTAGACTTCAAGGTAAAGATAAATGGCCTTGGATTAGTGTGAAAAGAAGATTTTAAAAATGGAAAACAATGGCTGAGAGCCCATTACTTGCTTCAACCAGACACTCTGATCCTTCTGCTGAGCTTTTCAAGGGGAGAACAATCAGACTCTAGTGAGGTTGAAATCTGGGTTGCAGGTCCAGCTTTGGGATGGAATGACAGTAAGATCAGGTAGGAACACCTTGTAATTAAGTGCTGAGAACATTTTCCTGTACACTGGGAGCACAGCAAGCAGCTCTCAGTCCATGGCAGCTTGGACAGGCTGCAGAGAGGTAGTAGGAACATCTCCCATCCATGGCTGCCCCAAAGTAGAAACTTTTAACTGCAAATAAACTCATAAGTTGCCTCTCCTCTCCCCACCCTTTTAGAACACACTGTGAGTTCTGCAGGAATTAGGTCTGGGAAAAGTTTAGCACATCTACAGTGTCAGGCCTTGTGCCAGCTGAGGGTTATGGCCAGAGCTGCCACATCCCTCTGGGATCCACAATCTGTGTGGAGGCAGAGGTGGGTGGGCAGAGCCTGGGTCACGTTCCTGAGAAGATCTGCCAATATTAAGGAGATTCCAGAGCCACTTGTCATGGTGGCAGATCAGAAAAGGTTTCACTTCACTCCGGGATCCTGACAGAAAAAATTGTGGGAGTGGAATATCAGGATGGGAGGAGGAAGGAGGGGAAAGCGGCAGGGGAACAGCTCCTGACAACGTTGGGACACTCCTCTGGGGTGGCGTCATCATCAGGCATCTCACCTGCCCATGGTGCCTGATAAACACTGATATTCTGTCATTAACACACAGCAATCTACCATCTGTTCATGCTCATTATCTCTCCTCAGAGCCAGGAGAGCCCTCCCCAGGGCAGTGTTTCCCCCCTATCTCCATCTGCTTTCATTCCTTCCTTTGCTTCCATGGTGAAACAAGAGTCAGACAGAGGCAGTTTCGTGCCAGCTGCTTCTGACATCCCTGCTGAGGTTATCTGGGGTCCTAATGGCACATCCTAAACTGAGATTCAAAACCACAACATCACTAATGGGATCCTGTGAGCAGTGGAGACTCTGCTTTTTAAGGCTTTAAAGCTCCCTGCCGTGGATGGAGCCACTTTGGATTTCTCATGTGGAAAAGCTGCCAATCATCTCAGTCAATGCCCAATTCCAGGAACTGCTTAACCCAACCAGGTTGCTCAGGAAAGGGGTGCTCCTGGGGATAGAGATGGGAGCACACGTGCTCTCAACACTGCTTTTTCCCAACTCTTCACCTTTGCCTGAAATGAAATGTATCAACAAAGGGAGACTTCAGTGAGACAAAGCTCCAGACAGAGAAGTGTGTCTGTGTCTGCTGAACTGAGAGAACTTTCAGGGCTGTTGTCTGACGGGGTAGCAGAGATTTGGCTGTTCTGGACTCATTACTAGGCTTAGAAAGGGAAGGGAAGGGAAGGCAAGGCAAGGCAAGGCAAGGCAAGGCAAGGCAAGGCAAGGCAAGGGTCCCAATAACTCTTCCACAAATCAGCTGTCCTTGCTTGCCAGTTGCTTTGTCATCCCAGTCTGTACACATCCCATGTTGCTCTTTTTGCCTTTGGCTCTTTGCACAATGAGGAGACAGCCCATTCCCTGCAGAGATGAGCCTCAAATGACAGGAACATCTGGAAGGATCAAAGGGAAATGGCTGGTCTCCTCAAGATGGTGCTGAATTAGAGAAAAAGAAGTCAATCCGATATATGAAGGGGCTACAAGGAAGCCAAAGGACCCTTCATCAGGAACTGGAGTGACAGGACAGGGGGAATAGCTTCCCACTGCCAGAGGGAAGGGTTAGATGGGATATTGGGAAGGAATTTGTCCCTGTGAGGGTGGGGAGGCCCTGGCACAGGGTGCCCAGAGAAGCTGTGGCTGCCCCACCCCTGGAAGTGACCTAGGACAGGTTGGACAGGGCTTGGAGGAACCTGGGCTGATGGGAGGTGTCCCTGCCCATAGCAGGGGGTGGGACTGGATGAACTTTCAGGTCTTTTCCAACCCAACCCATCCTGTGATTCTATGAATCCTCGGAAGCTAATTTGCTTTGACTTCCATTCCTGCCCTTCAGCTGAAGTGACTCTGCCCAGCAGTGGAAAAGGATGAGATCAGAATCCATGGCCTGACAGCTGCTGTTCTCAGCAGTAGCTGCTTTTCCCTTCCACTCAGGACTAGACTCTATGACACAAGAAGTCCCACAGAATTCCAGCTCTTTTGATGTACTTTCTGCCCCCCCTCAGTGGCAAAAGGAAGGTTGTGCCCAGTCTCATATTAGAGGATATTTTTAAAACCTGTTAGTCCTGATGGTGAGGAGAACAAGAGAGTCAAGTGCAAAATGAAGAAGCAACAAACTTGAGAAGCACTAAAATTGCAAGCCAGGAACTGTGAGGGAATGAAAGCTGTAACAAACAAAACCAAAAACAGGTATCTTTCAGAGTTTGCTGAATTCCTGCCAGTGAATCTGATTGAATTTGTTTAAAGGCTCATATTTCATCCTGATATGTGGATTTCCAATGTTTATTGGAGCAGCTCCAGCTGTCACCATTTGTAAATGTGGCTCCTTGTGTCTGAAAACTGGAAATGTCCAGCACTGAAGTGGAATCCAAGAATGCCAGAATCACTGAGGTTGGAAAAGACCTCTAAGATCAAGTCCAACCATCAGCCAGCACCACCACCATGGTCACCACTAACCACGTACATC
The DNA here is from genome assembly GCA_013396695.1 of Sakesphorus luctuosus. Lineage (NCBI taxonomy): Eukaryota > Metazoa > Chordata > Aves > Passeriformes > Thamnophilidae > Sakesphorus > Sakesphorus luctuosus. The sequence goes on along the minus strand of VWZD01007429.1, from coordinate 128,483 downwards.
CTCAGGTGCCACATCCACAGGTTTCCTGCACCCTCCAGGGGTGGGGACCCCACCCCTGCCCTGGACAGCTGTGCCAGGGCTGGACAGCCCTTTCCATGAAGGAATTTTCCCCAATGTCCAATCTAAGCCTCCCCTGGCATGGCCTGAGGCTGTTCCCTCTCCTCCGTCCCTGTTCCCTGGAGCAGAGCCCAATCCTTCCCAGCTCTCCTCTCCTGTCAGGGAGTTGCAGAGAGCAAGAAGGTCCCCCCTGAGCCTCCTTTTCTCCAGGCTGAGTCCCCCCAGCTCCCTCAGCCACTCCTGCTGCTCCAGGCCCTTCCCCAGCTCCTTTCCCTGCCCTGGACACGCTCCAGCACCTCAATGTCTTTCATGTCATGGATGGTCCAAAGTAATTGCACAGAAAATTCCTTTGTTAACTGAGGAGCCCAATATCTTTGAGTTCACCTTCCTGATACAGACTTTCCAGTAAACAACAGAAAATCTTACCTGTTCTGCTGGACTAGTGGGATTCTGCAGGAAAGGTGCCACACCAAGGTGTGCTGTGGTACCTGATGTCCCCTTTGTCATTCATAGCAGCTCCCTGTCACAGTAAAGGAGTAGAAAGCAGTTGTCACACTCAGGTTTTGTGCTCTTTAAAAAACCTCTAAATTAATGCTTCACATATCTGGCAACAACTCCAAGCTCAAGACAGCATTCCTCTGGGAAATGATGTGGTTGTGTAATTAGGGGGATATTGGAATGCAAATGGGCAAGGGGGGGAATTAAATTCACAACATCAACCTCCAGCCTGCTATTTTCTGACTGAGGCCTCCTTCCATTTGCAGCCTTTAGATTATTAAAGTTTTTATGCACAATAAAGAGCTGCTTTTCATCTGTGCCTTGTCTCTGTTCTCACTTACCTGCTTGGATTGAGTCACACACGAGTGTCCTGCCTCCTGAAGTCATGTCATTATCTCAGGATCTTCAATTAAAAACCAGGACTCCTGGGAACCTCTCTGTTCTGAGAAGTGTGAGGAGGCAAATCTGTGTGTTTGTGTCTGTGGACAGCCTGAAACAATAGTTTGGAGAGATAACAAATGCCCTGTGTTTTCTAGTAATCAGCTAATTATTCCAGTGACTCTTCCAACACCACCCCATCAGGGAACTGTCCCCCCCCCCAGGGGATATTTATAGGAGTAAGTAAGAACTGCTGCTGATGACCCTTGTGTTATTCCTTCTGTTTCTTCTGGAGATAAATCTCCTCCATCTCTCTGTGAGAATTAAGGAACCCAATGCTCAGAAGTGCTCTGGTCCCTGCCTGAAACCACCTAGCCTGCTCTTCTGAGTCTGGATTTCCAGATGCCACCTGATCCAACAGGGAAAGGGTTGTAAAACACTGGCACAGCTGCCCAGGGAAGTGCTGGAGTCATACCCCTGAAGGAGTTAAAAAACCACATGGATGTGGCACCTCAGATGGTTTAGTGGTGGACGTGGTGGTAGTGCTAGGGGATGGTTGGACTTGGTCATCATAAAGGGCCTTTCCAGCCTTAACAAGCCTGTAATTCCATGATTCTTCTGTCTTTGCTTCCTGATTTGGGGATACAAAGGGGTTCAGAACCTTCATTTGAGGACACAACTAATCACAGAGTTCTCTGGGATCTCCAGTTGGTCCTCAGGAGCAGCTCTGGGAGCAGGAGCCACACAGGGCCAGGCTACAGAGCAGAGCTGGGCAGTGATTTTTGAGCCATCTCTCACACACAGGCACTTCATGTTTCTGGAATATGGCACAGGAAACATCTTAAACCCAAAGCATCTCCCCAGCTCTGCAGAGCCAGGACAAACCTGAAGTGAATGATCCCCTCTAACTTCCTCCCAGAGCCATTTCAGTGGCAATCAGAGGAAACATTCCCAGAGAAACAGTTCATATCAAATTTATAAGCCTTCCCTTGGGGAGGAAACATTAATTTCTCCTTCTACCTGTCATTCTTCTTCATTTATTGAATCAATGAGGCATGAAATCTGGCAGGCTTTAAGTAAAAAAATGAGCTGCTCATATCAAAGAGAGCCTGGATGGATGAAAAAAATCCCCCAAACTGTTAGAACTAAGATGCAGTTAATGGGAGCAAAAATAAATAGAAACAGAATCTAAATGTAAATGAACATGACATCACTACTGGCATTTAAGCTCATTTTCAAACCCAGAATTAGAAACAGCTTTAACTTGCAGAAACTTGCTGCTTTCACACAGTCAGAGCTCCTCTGGGGGCACAGCTCTGAACCTTCTGTTTTGGCTTCTGCTCCCCAAAACCCATAGCTGGAGGGCGTCACTGTGGAGAGAGGAGCAAGAGGGACCAGGCACAGGGGGCAAACCCTGACTTTGTGGTCAAGAGGAGGGTGAAGAGTGTGGAAGAGATTCAGTTCTTTTCCTTTGTCCCCAGAAGGTGCAAGCTGTTAGTTTGCCAGCTCCAGCTGAACTCACTCAACCTTGGGCATATTAAAGGTGACAGCAGATAATTCAGTTCCAGCACAGGAGTAGGCGAGGCCCTTAATTAAATGAGAAAGACTACAGAGAGAGAAAAAGAACCCCAAATGGAGTTTTAGCATCAGATTTCTTTGCCAGCTGTCATCTCCAATGCTTGAGATAAGTGCAGGCCACACAAGCTCAAGGCACAGTCACAGACTGAAAATACACCTTGGAGTACTAAAGCTTGGAGTAAGACCTCAGAACTGGTGCACCTGGACACCTCCTCCACCACACCTGCTGCCAGGAGCAGCTGCCCAACCCCTTCTCTCCTCCTCGAGGGGCATTACCCCCTGGGTATTGCTCATCTCACCCCATCTGTTGGGGCAGAACCTGCCTGGTCGGGGCAGTAGGGAGGAAACTTCTCTAAGTTTACAATTCCATGGCACCCTTCCCATGATGAGTGGATTTCTTCTGGCTTAAAAGGCCTCTTGGCAGCCCACAGCATCTTGGCAGGACCCAGTTCCACCAATCTCCCATGCCAGTTTTGCCCAAGGTGCAGCCCAGCAGAACGTAGTTTTCCAGGGAGACTGGAGGTTAAAACATCTCCAACACAGATGACAGAGCAGGCTTTCAGAGATGCTTTATCCAACCATTTCTTCCTTCCTTTCAGAGAATCACAGAGTCCTGGAATGGTTTGGGTTGGAAGGGACCTTAAATTCCATCCTTAAATCCCACCCAATTGCGCCCCCTGCCACAGGCAGGAACACCTTCCACTATCCCAGGTTGCTCCAAGCCCTGTCCCACCTGGGATTTGATCACTTTTGGAGATCATGCAATCCCATTAGCCTTTTACAGTCTTGGATCCCATGGGTCAAAATTCTGCTTAGGAAAGGTTTCAACCTGGAAAATGCTGTCTTCATCTGGGGGAAAGCCAAGTTTCTACCAGAAGAAAGAGTGATGGGAAATGAGGCACTAGAGAAGCTCTACCATTACAGCTAGTGAGGCAAAGGCTCATGGAACTAATAAATTACTTGTTCTTACTTTGATATTCCTAATGTCACTATCCTGAATCCCTCTGAGCTGGAAAGGCAAATTGTACCAATTTGAAAATATCCACAGAACCATTTGTGGTGACACAGATGGAATCACTGTCTCTTTAAAGGTCCTTCTGGCGTGTTAGGGTACAATTTAGTTTGCCACACAGTGATATTAATACAAAATTATTGAATCCCTGAGGATCTTAAAGAAAAACTACTTGTTCCCAAACCCTTACTGGGGAGAGAGGGATAAACAATCTCATTTCAAGAGACCCCTCTCCCCATGGCAGGGGGTTGGAATGAGATGATCTTTAAGGTCTATCCTGACCCAAACCATTCAGGGAGTCCCAAAATGCTCAAATCCAAGGGTTCCATGCAGGATACTTGGATCTAATCTTCCTTTGCTGTTTCTGATTTTTAAAGCCAGGTAGGGATTTCCCTGAATGCTGCCACCCCCCCAGCTGAATGTACAGCACATTTCCCCCGTCCACCTTTGAAATGAGCTGGCTTGTCCTCAGAGTCCACAGGGCTGGGTACAAGTCATTCCCTTTAACCGGGCATATGAAGTGACATCTGTGACCTCATGCAGCCAGGCCTGAAAGGGAACTGAAAAACGAGCAGGAGGACCCATTTGTGTGAGATTACAGCCCCTTTGGGATGTAAAGAGAACAGCTGTGATGAACTCACACATCCCCTGGGAGCTGAGCTGACATCAGTGACTGACTTCCTAAAGGATACCACTGGCCTGGAGACCTCAACAACCCCTGATCTCCAGCAGCATCCAGGCAACATATTCCCAGACCATTTCAAGCCAACAGCTTTCCCTCAAAGCCACAGTTGTGACTTGGAAGACTCTGGCTGTGTCTTGCACATTGGTGAGTCACTCTGTATTTTCTTTCTGCCTGAGAAACAATCCAACTGTGCAGGAATGAGAAAGGCAAAACAAGTTTTGATCTCACACAAAGATGCTCAGGAGAAAACAGCCTGGGTTAAGCACCTGCTTTGCACTAAGGAATAAGCCCTTGGGTGGTGCAGTGTCACTGTTGGGAGGGGTAAAGGTGGCTGATTCCAGGAGGGAGGACAAGGACAGTCACACAAACACAGCAGTAGCTGCAGGTAAATCAAACCCTTCCCATGGGAGAACAAAAGAAGCTCCCTGGGGAATAAACAGAGTGGCTGGGAGGTGTTAAAGGCAGAGGGCTGCAGTTGTGCAGCCAGTGCAAGGAATTATGTGATGAAATCCAGGGAGAAAGCCCAAGTCAGGACGTGGAAAAGGGCAGGAGTGTTTGGGCAATAGGTACAAACCAGGCTGTTCCAGAGCTATGCTCATTCCCGTTGCTCCATGGGCTCAATCTCCTGAGCCTCCACACTTCCCTCCTCCCTCTGTCCTGGGATCACCACTGGGGAAGTCCTGGCTGCACCAGCAAAGGGCTGATCAGGGGATAGGAGAAGCATCTGGGAAAATATTTAGCTGCAGATAAAGCTAAGAAGACTTTCTAAAGCATAGAAAAAAAAATCCCAGCTCTGAATAAAACACGTGTTTGGCTGCCTTTCATCCAGTGATCTCGCAGTGGCTTTTCGTTACACATCAACACATCAGGCTCATGACACTTCTGTGAAGTCTAAGGTTGTGGCTGCTCCATCTCTGAAAGTGTCCAAGGCCAGGTTGGACAGGGTTGGAAGGTGTCCCTGTAGGAGTGGAACCAGATGGGCTTTAAGGTCTCTTCCATCCCAATCTATTCCATGATTCTATGAGCCAGGAACAAAGCAGCAGCTGGCAGTGCCAGGCCTGGACACTCATCCAGGGCTGTAATCAGCATGAGTGCCCTTTTCCCAGCCTCAGGAACACTCCTGGTGTACACAGAAACCTGAGAGGTGGAACTGAATTCCTCTTGGCAGGGTCAACTGCACATCTGTGGGGAAAGAACCGTGCTCTGTACTATCCACACATGGACAGCAACAAGGCCCAGGTGGGCTCTTTCCCTCAGAGCTGGAATTAATATTATCTGGGCCATGCAAAGAGCCCAGTGAGTGGCAGGTGCCTCCTCTCCACAGCCACCTGTGACCAGGCAGGATGGTGGGATCAGGAGCCTTTCCCACAAAGCAGGACACAGAAAAGCTCAGGGGAAGAGCAGAGCCGGTCCCCTGGAGGGGCAGCAGTTCCCAGCCTGGTGCTGGCATGTCCCTGAGTGTGGCAGGGTCAGTGCCAGTGCCCAGCACTCCCACTGCCTCTCCCAGCATCTGCTCCCATGGAACATTCCCTCTGCAAGGGCAGAAAGGCTGCCTGTGAGGCTGAGGGCAAGAGCTGGAGGGTCATCAGGCCACCAGAGGAACACCAGCAGCACAAGAACTTCCACTGGGATCTTGAGGGGAGGCAAAATTTCCAGTGGGATTTTCATCAGGCCAAGAGCTGTTCTTATAGCTGCATAGGAAGTCAACTGTGGTTTTGGATATTTTTCCTCTCTCTTGTGCCCCAAACACCCCAGAGCACCCTTTCCTATCTCCCTGAGGATCAGATTTAGAAATGGCTCAGCCTCTGCCAAAAGCTTTAGTTCCAGGCAGCTGAACTCAAACTACCCACCTGCAGAATTAAGGGGCACCTGCATTGAAGGGAACCAAGGTGTTGGGAAAAAGGACAGAGAGAGGAGATCTTTCTACATGGCTGGTTCTACCTGCTTCCCTCAGGTATGCTTTCTGCTTTTCCATGTCCATTGGAAGGATTCAGGAGTGGCACCAGGGGACAACCAGACCTTTGGGACCACCCTCTCCAGCACAGAGACTGCAGGACTGCTTTGCAGAGAACCCCAAACTCCAAGTTACTGCCTCAGACAGAAGTGCCCAGGTCCCAGAGGAGAATGGGGTGCACACCTGGTACTCCCAAGTTGGGGCTGGTTTGTGCTGGTTGATGAACAGGCTCTATGTAAGGGGCCATGTTGGTACCGCCCTGGTCTCCCCTTCAACAAAGTGCTTGAAGGTGAAATCAAAAGGCTCTGAACTCCCTCTTGATGTATCTGCAGGGTTTGTCTGGCTGTTGCTGATACATAAAGCAGTTCAGGCAGAGATTCTCCTTCCTCTGGTACCACTGCTTTCAGTCCCACTGATCTGTGGATCCTGGGGTCCTGCTAATGGTCACTTTGCAATGAAACTCAGCGGAATTACTCACTTTTCTTAGGACCTTTACGGCACCTTTTCACCAGCTTGAACTTCACTCTTACCCCCTCTCCTCTTCCTCCTGAGCACTAACTTGCTCATGCATGGCTAGAGAAAAAGGCTTCCCATGTGGGATCAGACTCAGAGGCCCTGGAGAGCAAAAGTGTGAACCCTGTGAAGTGTCAATGCCCAGAAGTCCTTCCAGCCCCACCAGCAGAGCTCAGCAGCTCCTGAGACAAGCCTCCAGGATCAACCAGCAACAACAAAACTCTTCACAAAATGACAATGTTGTGCTCAGCTGTCCTGGGGATGGAAGACACAAGTTCTGCAAATTCCATGCCTGGACATGGACGATAAGTCACCTTTTCCACTGCATCCATTGGCTCTCCCCCTTCCCTCAGGCCTTCTGAGTCACAGCTGTTGAGCTTTGGCTTAAACTCCAAATCAATAAAGCTGCTTCTGCTATTTCTCTGTGGTCTAGTAAAACTCAGATGTAGCAAAACAAAGCCAAATTCCTTGAATTGTTATTCCCTTATGTTTAAAGAAGAAAAAGAACCCCCGATCTTAAAACATGTCTGATTTCTCTTACTCAGTACTTGGCAGCACCAAGTGAATCAAAAATCTCCCCTCACACCCTCTTCTTTCTATGCTGTTTCCATTAATCAGGAGTGGAAAATATAAATATTGGTTTAGCTGCTGTTTCTGCACTTTGCTGCAGCCTCCTCTAGGTTTTTCAGGGTGCAAGCTGTGCATCCCTAGACCTGGGCTGCTTGTTCTGGATGTGATCCCAAAGCTCTGGAATACTCTCAGTGAGTAGTGAAAGCACTTTCCAAAGAATAAAGGGACACCATAAATGTTCTCTTTCCTAGATGGGACCCACTGGCTCAGGGATGCATTAGTGCCACCACAGATTCTCCCACAGCTCCCAGTTAAGAGTTCCAGTTATAGTGGTTAAGGTTTATTCTTCCACAGACTCCCCGGATCCTTTCACTGCAATGAGGTTTAGAACAGATGAGGCTCATTAGAGAGGCACATTACGAATATCCCAGCCCTGATACTTGTTACAATCATTAATTCTGACTTTATGCAACCACAAATGATGCAGGGCAGCTGTGCTGACAGCACAGCAATTTGTGTCAACCCCCCACAGTGACACTGGAAAAAGGGATCTGGGAATGAACAGCCAAGAAAAGGCAGTGGTTTGCTATTGGCTCCTTTTAACGAAGGTGTCATTAATGAGGCCACCGATTGGCATCACCTGGGTGGAGCAAAAGATGCAGCACTCTTGCTGCCTTTTCTCCACTGACAGGATGACAATGGAATCTGCTGGAACATTGGTGGGGTTGGAAATAACCCCCATAACCCCTAAAGCACCTTGTGCTGAGCGTGTTCTTTGAGGGGGTAGCAGTGAGGGGGAATTGTGTATCCCTGCTTATCAGACAAGGAGACATTCCTGGCTTCGCACCATCATTCCATGCTGCAGGTGCTCCTTTCTGGAAGCTGTCGGGAAGCAGAGACTTCATGGACTATTAGCAGCTGGTTGTTTCGCTCCAAGCCCAAACCTTCACAGCCAGGCCTGGAACAGACAATGTCCTTGGTGCAATCTGGAATGTCTGCTTTCCAGAACAGGCTCCCCAAATATCTTACAGACATCCTGTCTTGGGTTGAGCTGGCAAAATGCNCCCTGGCAGAGCTTGAGCCCCCCGTGCCCCCTTGTCCTATTGCTGAGTGCCTGGGAGAAGAGACCAACCCCCACCTGGCCACAACTTCCCTTCAGGCACTTCCAGACAGTGCTGAGGTCACCTCTCAGCCTCCTCTTCTCCAGCACAAACACCCCCAGCTCCCTCAGCCTCTCCCCACAGCACTTGTGCTCCACTCCCTTCTCCAGCCTTGTTGCTCTTCTCTGGCCCCGCTCCAGCACCTCAATCTCTTTATAAAGAAAAGAGAAAATTAAAACTACAATATAACACACACTTACACAAGTTAGATATGACAACAATTTTTCTACTTCCCACTGAAGACAGATCCCATCACTCTGCATCTATAGAGCACCCCAAAAGACACCCAGTAAGGATCAGAAAGAAAGAATAACAATAAGATGTTTACTTCCCTGAATTAAAACAAAGTGTGACGCAGTGGCGGCAGCAGCAAGGCCCAGCACAGCAGGCCCAGCACAGCAGGACAATGGCAGTGTGTCCTGTCTCTACTGCAACCATGATGGGAACTGACAAACACCTCCTACTCTACTGTATTTATATCTTGGTTTTGCATTATCTGGTATGAAATATTTTTTGGTTGTTTATATATTTTGTTGCTTAACCCCTCTAATCTACATAGACTCTCTGGGCCTGCTGAAACTGAGGCCTAGGTAAAAACTAAAGCCAAAATTACCACACATCCCCATTCCACTGGGAAAAGAGTTGCACTCCAAAGGCAAAGGGTGCCTTCAGCAATGCCAAGCCACGTCCCAGCTCAGTGCAACAATGAGCTCAGATTTGCTGGGGTAGTTACAAACCTACGAAGAGTCAGGAAATGTCACCAAACAGTAGGAAAAGCTTGGTTTTCCTCTCATTTTATCTGTGGAAATTAGGAGGAATTCTGTTGGATATGCAGTGTTGTGAAAACCGGGAGATGGGAGAATAAATCATGGAATCCCAGACTGGTTTGGGTTGGAAAGGACCTTAAAGATCATCTTGTTCCAACTCCTGCCATGGGCAGGGACACCTCCCACCAGCCCAGGCTGCTCCAAGCCCCATCCAGCCTGGCCTTGGACACTTCCAGGGATGGGGCAGTCACAGCTTCTCTGGGGAACCTGTGCCAGGGCCCGCCCACCCTCACATGGAAGGATTCCTTCCCACTATCCCATCTAACCCTGCCCTCTGGAGGTGGGAAGCCATTTCTTCTGTCTTGTCACTCCAAGCCCTTGAAGTCCAGGAATTATTCTTTCCACATTTGCTGACACGGAAGAAATTCCTGGCAGCTTTCACCAGCTGCCCTATCCTGAGCTCCACAGGCCTGGATGTGGGAAGGGCTGTGGACCAGGGGAACTGCTTTAGGAGGCTGTGATGGGAGTTGGTTTTTGACTCTTCCTGGTCTGTAGCAACATGATCAATGTTCAGCTCACCCTGGAGCTCACCAGGGTCACCAGAAGTGAGCTGCGCTCCCTGACACAGGTCTTTTGGAACCAAGTCACCCCATAGATCTCCACATCCAGTCCTATTAGTCCCAGGCTACTCCTGCAGCTCAGTCTCTGAGGAGTTAACAGAGTATCTGTTTTTCCTTCACAAATGACAGGGTAGAAAACACTTCCCTTGCACTGCAGGGACCCCAGCACTAAAAATCCCAAAGCAACACCTTCAACCTACCACAGGAAGCCCAAGAGAAGAGGAAGGTACAAGTGTACTCATCTCCTGGATGCCATATGCTAGAGAGGAATATTTTGGGCTTCTAAAAAGCGCTGGCTTTCCACTTTTCTTCTGCGTGTGAGGAAGTGTCTGCCACCAAGGAACGTTGCTCCATTGAGCTGCAAGCAACAGGTAAAAGTATTCCTGGAGAAGCATTTTTTTGGGTTTAGATGGGCTATTAATCATTTGTTCTATGTCCCTGAAGCAACAGCCACCCAACTCCAGCTCCCAGCTCTGCTCTGTGCTGGTGGCACAGAGGGAGGGCTGTGCTGGAGGGAGGCTGGAGAGGGAAATCCCACCATAACCACGTCATTTTCCAGTGTGTAAGGTCCAATTGCGGACACCACAAGGACACGTAGGACAAAGTGACAAGCTGTGCTGTGCTCTGCTGCAGCCCAATGCTGAGTGCCAAAAATCCCAACTCCTTCAAAACAGCTCTCAGGAAGTGGCTGGGTGAAAGAGTGAGAGGGGGGGAGGTGGTAATTAGATTGGTGGGGGAAGGTGGCAATTAGATCTGCTGCTCACCACGGGCTCAGCCTTCAGCTGTCACTCATCCACTGCCAGGAGCTTGTGGAAAACATTCCTGTCTCATGGAGAGCATCCCTGCTCATCCTGTGCAAATGGGCACCTGGGAGGGAAACTCTTCTGCTTTGCTCTCCTCCAAGAGCAGAGGAATCCTTGTCCCTGGATGATCAGCTCCAGCTGTGCCCAGTGGCAGGGGGATCTCAGGGGTTCATCAGGAATGTAGGGATGGGACATGGAGCAATAGGTGCAAACTGAAGGAGTGGAAGTTTCCATTAATATTAGGAGGAAATCCTTCCCTGAGAGGGTAGGCAGGCCCTGGCACAGGGTGCCCAGGGAAGCTGTGGCTGCCCCATCCTTGGGAGTGTCCAAGGCCAGGCTGGATGGGGCTTGGAGCAACCTGGGACAGTGGAAGGTGTCCCCATCCATGGCAGGGGGAGTTGAGACAAGATGAGTTTTCAGGTCCATCCCAAACCCTTAACATTCTGTGACTCTGTGTCCCCTCCTCACAGCTGTGAATCCCAACCAAAGACCATGGCAGAATTCAGCAGCAGGGTGCTGAGTGCTCCACAGAAATTTAATGTCATGCCATCTGACTCCTTTTTGCTGGACTCATTTTCAAATAGTTCCAGCTTTTATTTTTTCACTAAATCTAGTACTAGTAGGACAACTAGTGCCCAGGGAGGTGGTGGGGTCGCCATCCCTGGAAGCGTTCAAAAAGTGTCTGGATGTGGCTCCTGGGGACATGGATTAGGGGTGGTTGTTGTGGTGCTGCATTGACAGCTGGACTAGATGATCCTGGAGGTTTCTTCCCACCTTCATGATTCTGTGGACATTAGGAATATTAGGTTTAGATTAGATCTTAGGGAACATTTCCTAATGGAAAGGGTTGTGAAACACTGGCACAGCTGCCCAGGCAAGTGGTGGAGACCTCATTCCTGGGAGTGTGGATATGACACTTGAGGATGGGGTTTAGTGGTGAACATGGTGCTGGTGCTGGTTGGTGGTTGGACTTGATGATCCCAAAGTTCTCTTCCAGATAATCCCATGCAAATGGAATCTATATGTTATATAACCCTGAGGTTCAGAGCACCTCAAACAGTTACGTTTCAGTAACAACTCTGTCAAGAATCTTTTCCTGTGCTCCATTTTTGAAGGAATGTTCTCCTTGCAGCAGTGACCCCGTGATTCTCAGATACAGATTTCCAGTTCCCTTTCCTATTTTATGATTTCCAGCCCATAAGCAGGACAGCATATCTCATGGCTACAAGAACTTTGGTAGACTTAAATGAATTAAAAAACAAATTAAACAAATCTTGGCTGAACCAAAGAGTCAAAAGTGAACCAGAGCACAATATTTAGGTGCAGTGGATGTTGTTGCAGTGTTACCAAAATCCCAGGTATCATATCCTAGCAAATTTCCAGCTGACTGAATTAGAAAGAAACTTTAATGGTTGTAAAAGTAATCCCAAAAGCATGAACTGAGAATGAAACCAGAAAGATAAAAGGGTGGGTTTGAAAAGCAAATGAATTTGGAGTTGGCCTCCAGGAGCTGGGATAGCACAAGGAGCTGAAGTGAAGGTTGCAGAGATTCTGAATTATTTTCTCTCCCAAGGGATGACAGGTAGGCTGATGTCATTCCCACCTTACGCAAAACGCAGGGAAAATAAATCCAGAGTTTAATACCTGTCCCTGCCTTGAGCAGGAGAACGAACCAGCATCTGGGAACACTAGAGGGAGCAGAGACAAGGGAGAGATGATGAGGAGTGACGGCAGGAGAGGAAAAGCCACTCCAGAAGCTGGAGTGGCTTTGAAGAGGAGGGGAAGGGAAAGGGTTTGCATTTCCCGTGCCTCGAGCAGGGTCTCAAACCTAGTGAGCAAACAAAAGGGTGTGGGTTTGTGTACGGCAGAGGGGACCAGCTGGGCTCTCCTTGGGCATCTGTGATTAAGGGTTCGGCTGTTTCTGGTCAAACTGAGTCCTCACCCCCAGCCAAGTAGGCACCTTTGGGGCTGACTCTGCCTGGGCTCAGCTGGTCTCCTGCAAAGGCTGGATCCTGGCTCACTGTCCGGGGCTGCTGGTCCTTTCCTGATGGGAAGGGAAGAAAGCAGGAATGCGTTTTGCTGGCTCACTGAGTGAGGCAGACACAACTCAGAGCCACCAACCACACCTGGGTCTCTTTTAGGTTTGGGCTGGGATTTCCCTAAACCACCCGAGCCACTTCCAAGCTTCCTCCCTGGTTTGCTCATCCAAATCCGATCAGCCGCACCTCCCCACCGCGTTTCTCTTTAAATACTCAGAATACGACGGGCATTTTCTCCTTTAAAAGGTATCAGGAGTCATTAGCACCTCACAAGTTGTCTTCCAGCTTTGTGCTTTGACCCTCCGCTTGCTCCAGTCAGCTCTCATTGAGCTGCTCCCTGAACTGGGTTAACAGTTCATTTGCTTGGAGATCACTGGAAGGGTGAGCGCTCCAGGCACGGGGGACGTGCCAGTTGGTGTCAGGTAATTTAATTCACAGTGGGGCAATGGGAAGCAGGAGTTTGAACAGCTTAAAGGCTTCTACCTCTTGCCACTGAGGAACAAGAAGAGCACCAGATCTGCTCAGAAAGCCTCTGATTCAGGTTCCAAGAGGTGACCTTGAAGATCATTTATTTTGGGTGCTCAGTAGATGCTGAGGCATGTACTAGGCATGTGAAATGCCAGCTTAAGCTGTTCTGTCATGAGGAAGCCTGCCTTAGCTTCTAATAAATCTTCAAACCACTCCAACAGAAGGTTGGCAAAACAGCCTTCTGAGCCGTGGCATTTTGACAGGATTTTTTTCTTTTAAAACCATTAATTTTTGTTTGCTGGAGCTTGCCTTGAAAAGTGCTGGATCTGCATCCTAATGCGCTGCAGGTTTGGATAAAATTTCTCAGTGTCACTTCTGATTTCTAAAATATTCTGAAAAAGTAGATTTTTCTACTCTAGGTACAGTCTGGCCTTTAACAGATAAAGGATTTATCCCAGTCTTATTGAATTAATATATTTCATTATTTTTATCTGTAGCAGCAATAATTAATAATAATGTAATGTCTCCATATTAACAGCTGCCAGTGTTAGCCCACAGCCTTTCATGGAGGGGACACTTCATCCAGTCCTTTCATGGCAATCTCAACCCAATTTCCCAGCTGTCCAAAGGCTGCCTTCATTGGCATTAATTCTACCTTGAGGAGAAAGCTCTCAAGTACAGATTCATTTTCCAGCTTTCCCACTGAGGAGTGTTCCTAAGGTCAGCCCTATCCTGGCACCACTTGCTGAGGTAGGATTAGAGTTTCTCTTGCTGGCACAGAGTGAGGGAAACTGCACCAGGAAGAATCTGCTCTGTACAAATATAATCAAAGTGTCTGCTGAGGGGAAAGCACATGCCTCAGAACAAGGAGATTTGTTGACATACGGGCTTTGGCAACACACGTCTCTTCCTGTGCTTGAGCAACACAGTTTTCAGAAAGCTCCTGGGCAGAACTCATTAGCTACAGCAGTGAAAACACTGGGGTTTGCCAGCACAAAGGCAATTGTAGGAGAGTTTCTACAGGCAAAATCAAAAGAATGAACCAGTCACACCATGGAGAGACACAGGGCCATGTCGTGCTCTTGGGTCACCACAGCCCCGAGCAATAAAGGGGAAGAGCACTGGAAGGTGCCTGGTGGGGAAGGCCCTGGGGGTGCTGGGGACATGAGCCCAGGTGTGCCCACGTGGGCAAAGCCAAGGGCACCTGGCTTGCATCAGTCCCAGTGTGGCCACAGGATGTTGGCAGTGCCCATCCCTGTTCTGGCACTGCTGAGGCACCTCCAGCCCTGGGGGCAGTTCTGGGCCCCTCAGACAAGACATTGAGGGGCTGAAGCATGTTCAGGGAAAGGAACAGAGCTGGGAAAGTGTCTGGAAAAATCCTGAGGGATCTGGGGGGGGCTCAGCCTGGAGAAAAGGAGGCTCAGGGGAGACCTTCTCACTCTCTGCAACTCCTCTGATGGCGAGCTGGCTCCAGGGAACAGGGACAGGAGGAGAGGGAACAGCCTCAGGCTGTGCTAGGGGAGGGGCAGGTTGGATACTGGGGAAAAGTTCTCCATGGAAAGGGTTGTAAAGCATTGGGATGGAAGTGGTGGAGTCCCCATGCCTGGAAGTGTTCAGAAAACATGTGGAAGTGGCACTTCAGGACATAGTTTAGTGGTGAACACGGTGCTGGTCAACAGTTGGACTTGATGATCTTGGACGTCTTTTCCAACCTTAACAGTCTCTTGATTCCCTGATACACTGTGAGCTCCACAGAACAGCCACACAACAGGTTTTGAGTGGAGAGTTCAGGCATCCAGAAAATACAGTGGCATCTGGTGTGTGGATCAGCAGGAACAAAGTTCTTCAGAATAAACCTGAGGGGGGAGAAACAGTGGGGTCTGTGCAAGGGAATAACTGAGAGATGCACAGATGAGCCAACAAACTTCTCCCAAGTGACACCACCAGCACAGGTGTGAAGTTGCTGGGTTTTTTAACCCGAGAATTGAGAGTCCACAGACTGAGACACATGCAGGCACAGGAGCTCCAAGGCTTTTGCAGATATAAGGTACAAACAGCAAGCACTTAGGAATTAATAAGAACAAAAAACCAACAGTAAAGCTTCATATATAAACAGCAATGCAGGAGTTTTAGAACAACTGTTGGGAAAACCAAAACCAAAGCAGAAATGAATCAAAAACTTACCACACTTGCCATGTTTCCCAGGGTCACAAGTACTGCTGTGGAAGGAAAAATGGAAATTCACTGCTGCAACACCCTGTTCTTTGTGTAGCAGAGCTGAACACAAGTGGCCAGAAATCCTACTGGGAGTGTGGTCATGGATCACACAGCAGAAAGGGCAGGGAGAGTCCAAGGGAAGATCACACTGGAATGCAGGACTCAGATGTCCTTCCACCACTCTCTCAGGAACACTCAGGTTTAGTCCATTTTGTGTTTTCAGTTCTGTTTCCTCAGGTGGTCAAATGCCCAGAGAAGCTG
This sequence comes from Sakesphorus luctuosus, assembly GCA_013396695.1. Lineage (NCBI taxonomy): Eukaryota > Metazoa > Chordata > Aves > Passeriformes > Thamnophilidae > Sakesphorus > Sakesphorus luctuosus. Next base: position 112,903 of record VWZD01007429.1, on the reverse strand, counting down.
TGGCTGCCCCATCCCTGGAAGTGTCCAGGGCCAGGTTGCATGGGGGTTGGAGCAACCTGGGCTGGTGGAAGGTGTTCCTGCCCATGGCAGGGGATGGAACTGGGTGGGCTTTAAGGTCCTTCCAACTCAAACCAATCTGGGATCCTGTAACTTCTGAAGCCATTGGCCAACTCAGATCCAATTTCAGAAAAGCCCAGAAAAAAATTGTGTTTCATGAAAAAAGAGTCTGGGTAGAACAAAGAACCAATCCCAGTCTCCTTAAGCAACCTCTTGTGACTAAGAGAAGGGAATCAGTGTTGGCTCCTTCGCAATCCCCTGGTGACTCACACGAGTGGGGGATGAAAGGTCATCCTTTGCCTTAAAAAAACTCTCCACAGAAACGTGGGATAAGATTGTGTTGTGGCTTGAGTGACCTTCATCTCAAATCCAGCCCTACCAACAGAGCCTGATGGAACAGAAGGATGATCTCAGCGTGTCCTTTAAATCTGTTCTAACATCTCATAAGCAGGCAATGCCTCTTCTGTTGTGGTGAAACTCCATGTTAACTCCACTTGTGCCTAAAAATGAGGCAAAACAGGGAAAATATTGTTAAGAACTCATGGTATGGAATGCTGCTGGCAGAAGCTGAGCCATGGGGCTCCACTGGGAGTCCTTCCTGGTTCCTCACAAACACCTGTGGCAGTTCTTGGTCAATACCCCTGAAGTGGGACATGGCTCAGGAAAGCAGCTCTTCCAAGAACGCTCCTTCCCTGGGATATCAGTGCCCACAGGTCAGCCTAAGGCAGCACAGGCAATTTGTGAGGCTCCAAACCTCATCTCTCTGGCTGTAGTTTTTCTTCTCTCTGGACACAATTCCTGTCTCAGGGTGTGAGCATAGAGGCTGCTACAGCAATCCAGTGTTGACACCCAGAATCCCAGTTCCAAAGGCAAGAGATTCACTCCACCAAAAGCCCAACAAACATCCCCCATTGCTCAAAGAACAGCCTAGAAAGGGTTGAGATGGAGTATTTGTTTCAGCTGACAGAGTAAGGTGTGCACTGATCACTCAGTTCTCGTCCCATCCTGATCAAGATTGTTTCGACGATATCACCATCATCTTGATGTGAGGGTCTGAGGCTGGTTATACTTCCCGGGTATCTTGTCATGGAATCATGGAATAGTTTGGGTTTGAAGGGACCATAAAGCCCATTCCATTCCACCCCCTGCCATGGGCAGGGACACCTTCCACTGTCCCAGGTGGCTTTGGACACTTCCAGGGATGGGGCAACCACAGCTTCTCTGGGCACCCTGTGCCAGGGTCTCCCCACCCTCACAGGCAACAATTCCTTCCCAATATCCCGTCCAACCCTGCCCTCTGGCAGTGGGAAGCCATTCCTCTTGTTCTGCCCCTCCATCCCTTGTCCCGAGTCCCTCTCCAGCTCTCCTGCAGCCCCTTTAGGCACTGGAAGGTTTTATCACAGATTATAAAGTGCTACTAAAGGAAGATAAACCATCAACCCCACACATTCAGCCAGATAATTCTGTGTACTGGGCAAAACATTCCTTCTGGCTCTTCCTACTCCTGAACAACTTGTATCACTGCCAGGAGCAACCATGGAAGAGCTATTTGAGCCCTGATACCTCATTATTAAATGGGAGATTAATAAAACCCCCTAACCTGTTAGTCATTGATTTTCATGCCTCGCTGCAGTGTTATATCTGATGGTCTTCCTCAGGAGTTAAACCTATTGCTCTTGCTTTGTGTCAAGATTATGAGGTGAAGGGAAATAATCCCTTTTCATTTACACTCCATGTAACTGTGGAGAAACAAACCAGAAATACTTCAGCATTACAACTGCCTTAACTAAAGTCACATCCTAAAATCTCACTTGTTTCCAGGTAAATAATGAAACCCCACAAGTTCCTATTTACTAGGCCTGTTTTCTGCAGTCAAATATGCCCTTGCTCAGTTAAAGGGGATCAACCCACACTGGTGTTTTGGGGGCAAAACTGGGCTCTGTCCTCACCCCAAAAGAGCCCAGTAAACCCAGTTCTGCTCCCAGAGTGACTCCTGTTTGAGCCATGAGAGCTGAGTCTGACTCCCAGGCACCACAATAAGCTGCAGCTGGAAATGATGAAGAACCCCAACTTTCTATTTAGGAAGACTCTCATAGAGAAGCCACTGAGAAACAGCCACCCCAGAACCCCCTGGAGCTACTGCAGCACCAGAGCCACACAACACTTCAAAGCAAATGTTTCCTCTTTGCTCCATAAAGCCGGGTGGGGGAAAGAGTGGGGGGAAAATGCAGCCAGCCAAAAAAGTTGACATTTGTGTGAATACCTGCCTCCAACCCCTCAGTTCCTAACCCTGCAGGATTTCAAAGTCCACAACTTGTTTTAGCACACCAGCTGCTTCTGCCTCAGCGCCGGTGACAGCAGGCAGTGTGAGAATGACACGACTTGGAGCCAGACCAGCTTCAGTGAAAAACAACATTTAGATATATATATATATATGTATTACACACAATATTCCAAGTTAAAAGAACATTACTGAAAATGCAAAGGCAAGGATTCACAAATTAAGAAATTCCAGGATTATGTGGCCTGTGCAATGTTAATTGGAGTGTCTGGTGTGATGCAATCCCTCCCATCACACAATCATGTTTTCTGCAGGACTTTGTCCCACTCAGAGGAGAGGGTGGATGATTCCAAATTAATGAGCAGCTATTTAGTATTTGTTTTCTCTTGTTGTTCAGTGTGAAGCCCATTTCGGATGGTTTCCCTCCTCAGGGGTTACTGGGAAAGAGCTGAACAGTTCCCTGATTGAATGTTTTATTACAGAACAAGCTCGTTTTTCAGCTCTGCTTAGTTTAACCCACTTCACCAAACTCAGGTTCTGCTCTGAGCACGTGTGATTAATTTATTCCTAGCTTTTTTAAGGCTCACATTATAAATACATTTTTGATTAACTTATTGTCCCAGCACTTCCATTTTATCTAGACTGAGTGGTAAAAAAATTATTAGAATGTTTCTGCTCTGTAAAAGTGTCCATAAATTCAGTATATCCAATTTAGAAAGCCAGATCATGCTTTTTGCAGAGTGCTTAGTGTTATATGGGGCTTGAAATGCTGCAAACTCAGGCCCAGCTGTAGCCCCAAGTGCACAGTGCTGTTGTGGATCAGATATTGCCTCAAACTGAGGAACATCCAGTTAATGGACACTTCAAAAAAGGTTTCATTTGCAGTAACTTGGCCTTAGAACCTCAGCAGTGAAGGCAGAAATTAAACTAAGTTTCAGATCTGTGTAAGCCCAAAACCCAGTGCTGGGATCTCAACAGGCTGAGCTGGTCAAATGCACCCATAGCCAAGACCCCAAAGGATCAAGGGCCACTCCAGAAAACCGGGAGGAAGAGAGGGAGAAGCCCCTACAGCCACCAGGAAAAGGGGACTCACTACTCTCCTCCCACCAAGACAAGTGTCAGACACATTCCTGGTGGGACCATTTATCCTGTGCTTCCAATCCTTATCTGATCTGTATTTCCAAACTTCTGCAGCCATTGAAGCTGCATAGGAGAGTCAGAGACTTTATGACAACAAAGCCTGCCAGGCTTCCAGTTTATCCCTAAACTGGTGAGCTTTGTGTGGACCAGCTCAAGGAGGGGTGACACCCTCTGCCAGTGGTTTCAGCTGGCAGGGAATGATGAGGGGTCCCTGGTTCCATACCGTGCTCTGGAAGGGCAGGTGTTCAGAGCCCATTTCCTATTTCCTTCAGGTCTGTTCCATTTCCATCTCTGCCAAACTGTCTCTGCTCCAGTCCTGCTTCTTGATCCCATTATCGTTCCCATTTCCTCACCAGGTACTCTCCAGTGTCCAAGTCACCTTTCCAGTCTCTGCAATCACTCCCATAACAGCTCCTGGACATGCTGCTCCCTCCTAGATCCTCCCCAGCCAGTTGCTCCCCATCCTGGAGAAGGACATTCCCTAAACATATCCTTCCACCCTCCCTACATGTTCTGACTCCCCACCTTTTACAAAGTCCTTAAGGAAACACGGCATCTCCTCCCTTCCATTGCCAGTCTCTTTGCTGCTAAGTCCTGGCTCACCCGCCCCTTCCCTCTCCTCCCAGGACAACTCAGCCTGCCAAATTCCAGGCTCCCAATCCAAGCAGACCTCTCCTGACCCAGGCCACTGCATGGTCTGTGGAAATGGAATCTGCAGGTCCTTGGGTTTCAGGATGCACTGTCCCCAGGGCTACCCTGGGAAACCTGCATTCCTGAACTCCCTGCTACTTCCCAGAGGTGAGAATCCACAATTCCTGAATTGGTGGTGTCCCTTCAACTGCCCTCTGAGGGAGATCCTGTCTTACATGACTTGGAGGAGTTTATTGTCACAGGTTAACCTTAACTTCTCTGAGCAGCTCACAGGCTGCCCTGCATTGATAACTTGGCCAAACCTGGGTAAATTTTAATAAAGAGGGACAAAACCTACTAAAGCTGCCAAATTCCATCTCAGCTTCTAGTTCCCCATTTCAGGACTGGAAGCAATAATATCTCAGAGGGGAAGAATGAGAACCCTGAGACACACAGAGTTTAGACTGTCACATGTCTGGCAAACTGTCCACAAGGCAGTTGCAGCTGAGAGAAGAGAAGGCAATAAAGATCTTTTGGCATGGGATGGGATGCAGAGGAAAGTGGAAAACATGGGGTTTCTGGGTGCAGACTGTCACAGAATCACAGATCATGGAATGGTTTGGGCTGGAAGTGACCTTAAAGCTCATCCAGCCCCACTTCTGCCTTGGGTAGGGACACCTTCCACCAACCCAGGGTGCTCCAAGCCCCATCCAACCTGGCCTTGGACCCTTGCAGGGATGGGGCAGCCACAACTTGATCCACAAAACAAGACCCTGTTGCCCTCAGGTCTGGAAGCTGTTGAATGGTGCTCTGTGCTCCATTTCCATTTCCAGCTGCTGTATTTCAATTTTGAGGGAAAATCAGAGGCTGAAAGAAAGGATCTCAGGCACAGAACACAGGAGGGGCTGTACAGCTCCTGAGAGCATCCAATTATTCTGTGAATGGAGAAGCTGCCAGAGACACAACTGGTGCTCACATTTAACCACCTCCCTGGGAAAGGTAAACGAGGGGACTAAAGGAAATCCCAGAAAAGCCAAGGCTGACATTGGCAGGAATCTATTCTGGGATTCCTCAGGGTCATTTCAAAGAACATGTCAGCTTCTGTAAGAGCTCTGACCTTTGTTGCAAAGCAAGCACTGTAAAACCAGACATACCTGTCCTACCTGCATTTTATTCCACATTTCCAGAATGTTCGTTCCTTGAGTCAAGCTTTTTTTTTCAGGAGATTTTTGATCTGGTTAAAGAGAAACATCTCTCTAGTTGCCAGTGCTAGGACTTGAAATTTATGTAGATATGTACAGAAGGAGTTGACCTCAGGGGAAAAATCTAGATTTATAGTGCTGTTGCTGCAGCAGCATTTATTCCTCACCTAGCAGACATGAAAGCAGGACTGGTTTATGGTGAGAAAAGTCACTGTACAGCATCAAACATGTTGTTTATGTGGTCCAGGCTTCTGAGAATGGTCAGTCCCAGATGCTTTTAGAACAGCTTTTACATTTACAGAGAAGGATTAATAGAGGAAATCTGCCCCAAACGGGAATTTCCTCTTCCCAAGTGCCGAGTGTGTATCTCACAGCCCCAGGCCACATTAAAAAATACTGCTGAACATTCTGGGTGCTCTTATTCCCACATGGACACTGCCAACTTCCCAGAAATCCTTCAAGGCTTTCAGCCTCTGTGCACACCTGCTCAACTGATTTCCACAGGAGAATTCGGTGCTCTGCCCAGAAACATTTAATTCCATTAATATTATCTGTGGTGCCTTTCAATTCCACTGAATTTCTCTTTACTCTCAAAAAATGGCAGATTAATTAGGAATGTCTGACCTCTTTCCTCAGGTTTATATATTAATATCCTCCCACAATCCCCCCCCCCCCCCTGCCCCTTTACCTGCCTTCCCTCTGGAATAAAGAATTCAGGAACTGTCAGACTTCTCCAGGAGCCATTTCAGAGATAGTGGAACAGTCTGATAATTCCAACAATGCCTCGGAAACCTCAACCCTCATTGCATGTTTTATGATCAGGCTGCATGCAATTAAAATTAGAGAGACTGATACATCAGCAGGGCTTGGCTAAGCCATTTCTACACTATGTGCTCATCCAGGAATAGACTGGTAACTGATTTTTTTATTAAGTAAATTTTATCTCTCCCAATAAAAGCAAACCTTCCGGTTAGGATGGAAGAGAAGAACAACTCCACACAAGCACTGAAACTTTCTGAATAACAGAATTTCATTTCATTCTGGTTGGCTCTAAATTTTCTTCTTCCCCTGCAGTTAATTTATAACTTGAGCAAAGGGAGAGGAATTTGATGGCCTGGCTTTGAGGAGAAACTTTGCTCTTAATAACTCCTTTTTTTACTGCCTTCCTGCTCAGTTCTGGCTAAGGAAAAACCATATTCCTTCCTCACTGCACCAGTGTGGAATGGGGATCCTGTTTCAGCCTCTGTATGAGAAGCCACCTTGACAACAATGGAAGGGAGAGGAGGAGCAAACCTCACCCTGGGAGTGATCCTCTTGGATCACACACCTGCATCAGAGGAGTGTCCAATGTGCTTTAATCTGCCACTGCTGGCAGTTTACATTTCAAAGCGAAAGGACAATCTGGAAGTGTGAAAAATTCCTAATTATACCATTTAAAATAGAAGCAGCAATGGGAATATCTACAGTCTGACTGGGACACCAGGGATTTTAGCAATGATGAATAAAGAATGTTTCAGTGCAGGCTGGGAGAGAAACCTTGGATCATTTTTCAAAGCTTGAAGAACTTCTCAATGTGTTACAAATGTTCATTTTCCTTCTGGGCCTTCAATGATCATCAGAATATACCATGATCCTTCTAACAGTGCCCATGAACATGGAACAGCATTTCCTGTCCAGAGATCATGAGCACAGAGGCTCTTTGGGCTAAATCATGGAACTGTAGAATTCCAGACTGGTTTGGGTTGGAAGGGACCTGAAGCTCATCTCATTCCACCCCCTGCCATGGGCAGGGACACCTTCCACTGTCCCAAGTTGCTCCAGCCTGGCCTTGGACATTTCCAGGGATGAGGCAGCCACAGATTCTCTGGGCACCCTGTGCCAGGGTCTGTCCACCCTCCCAGGGAAGGATTTTTCCCTGAAGTCTTGCTGAAATCAAGTCCTTACTGAATCTCCCTGTAAGTTTCCCTGGAGGAGACGAGGCTGTACCTTATAAACACTGTTCCTGTCCCTGCTCAACAGCCCCCTGAGAGCCAAATCTCAACTGACTGATCCAGTTCTGACCTGTCACAAGCCTTAAAATACAGAAGAATCATGAAGTGGCAAATTTGATACTGTGAGGAGTCAGTGTATTAGTCACACTGGATTAAGAACAAGTAGTTGAAGAAAAGATTAAATGTAGCATAAAAAGGTATCAGAATATTGTCAGACATTCCTTATGGGCTTATTTATGAGTTCATAGGCAAAGTGCTGGGGAGACTTCAATATCATAAAAATGGAGGAAAAACTCCCCTTGCACCAATGCAAACTGGTGGAAATTTGTATCCCTGGGCCTCTGCATATGTATATATGTGCATATATATAAATATGCATGTACACACACACATTATATATAGCTTTTTCAGTTGACATAAGACACTTCAGGAAGAAGGGTGTATAAAAATATGAAAGGAGTTTCATGAAATGCAGAACACAGAAAACTTCAGTCAGTCAGGAAAAAAGACCTTGTGGATGAAATATAAATAGGGGGCAACCAAGCCTGTGAAAGTTGTTGTCAGGCTTGTTCTTTACCTGCTGTTGCTGCCTGGCAATACAGACAGTCTGTGAAAAAATAAACCCAAAGAAAATATTTCAAATTGTGCCTATACAGAGGATACAACTGCTGAAAACACCTGAAATGGAAGTTCCACCTCAGGCTCAGTCCCCAGGTAACAAAGCCCTGCTTTTCTTCCAGAATGGCTGAGAAATATCCCATTTTTGGTGTGAAGAACAGGAAAGTTCTGCCTGGGTTTTCAGTGGGCCTGTACTGTAGTAAAGATGCAAAGTGTTTTTTCTGCACTCCATTGATCTGCCCTACAAAACAACCAATTGCAGGTGCAATCCTTGTCCCCTCCAGCATGAGCAGCTGCACTGCCCTGATTCCTTTGGGACCACGGTAAGCAGGAGCTGGAACAGGCACAGGTTCTCCCTTTGCTGGGGAAAGGGAAGCAAACAGTGGGAAATTATTCTTCACAAGCTCTTCACTGCACATCAAAGCATTCAGAAAGGCATCTTCATGCTCACTGACATGCAGGTTCCTTTCCTGGTGGGATATTCTGATTTAAATCATCTCTGATCTGCATTAAGAAGTTGCCAAGAATCAACATTTTGACTGTTTCAGCTTTAATTGCCAAAGCTGGTTAATTTTCTGCAAGCTGAAGGAAGGAGAGTCACTCTGTAGGCAGTTGCCACTTGTTCCAGGACTGTTTGAGTCACTTTTGAGTGTGCACCAGACATGCTTCCCTGTATTTTCATGCTAACTGGACACATCAGGCCTCTTCGTTTGTTATGGCAATTCCTTTGCTTCCCAGTTCCCTTCCATCTAGAACCATGTTTTAGGATGGAGCTTCCTTTGGGCAGGATGGAGCTTCCTTTGGGCAGGATGCTTCTGTAAGCAGAGGAAGGAGGTAGCCTACTTTCCAAAGCTAATTTCTTTCTCAAAGTGTGGACATGAGGAAGGTGGCAGAGGGTGGGATGTGACTTAAAAGCAGATGGAAATGCAGAAGAACAGTTGCTTAGCACCTATAAAAGTCAGGCCCACTTCTTCACAAGAGATGTGTGTATTTAGGGATCCATATTTAGGAATCTACATTTGAATTTTGGCCTCTAAATAACCTAAACCCATCTCAGCTCTTTTGGAATGTGTGGCTGATCAACAGTGATATTAAAAGTCAGAGGGATCCTGCTGCGGTCCTGGCAGCCACCAGTTCCTTGGCATTCAGGGACAGCTTTTGGATTACCTTGGCAGCTTTGCCATCTATTAATGAATGACAGAGAACACAAAAAGGTGCTGTAGAAACTGAATTCCACAATGATTCCTCAGCCAGTGGGATAATAGGGATCAGCCAGCAGCCTTTATCTGAGCAGGAGATGCAAATTAAAGATTGGAGTCAGAGGTGATTATTCAACCTGGACACTATCTATGTGGGCATGGGAATGTTTTGGGGTGTGTCTGTAGCATCTCTTTATCTGGGACTGAATCGATACAACACAGCAGGACAGAGACAAAGCATTTCAGAAATGTCGAAAATAAAAGGCTGTAAAAATGCTCGACCGTCAGGAAGAGTGTGCTCAAAAGCACTGGGAAGCTGAAAACATTTCCTTCACATTCTACTCTATTTCTTACTCGATTAGCCAAACTCAGCCGACAAAAGGAACAGGAAATTGCCCTGTTTAATGACACAGATAAGGGAGAAAAACAGAAGCATTTAATTTCCATCAGTATCTCTCGCCTTTGTCTCAGCCTTCTCTCTAAGCCTGGCTCATGCTCACACTATTAATCTGGGTGTCTGGGACCAACCCCGGGTTTTTGTTAGTGACCTGATTCTGCACTGACACGCTCCTCCCAGTTCGGCGGAGCTCCCCATGTGATCCATTCTTCCCCCTAAATAAAGTTGATAAATCTGGCTGTGCCCAGAGTGCTGCTGAGGGGGTGCGGAGCTGATCCACCCTCCGCATCCGCAGCGCCGGCCCGCGCCGGGAGCGCCGCCGCCGCCGGGGCTTTGGGGCTCCAGGCTGGGAGCTTGCCCGGCCCGCTGTCCCCTGGGAAGAACCCGGCGAGTCGCGCAGGATGTGGCCGGAGCAGGTGAGTGTGCGTGGATGCGATGGATGGATCCTTTGTGTGGAGCAGGCGGCTCACTGGGAGACAGAGCAGGGAGGGGGCAGCGAGGGCAATTTTCTAAATGGACTCGTCCAAAAGGCTTGCCGGGCGCCTTTCCCAAGGGATCTGCCCGATGCGCTGATTCCCAGCAAAGCCCGTGTTCCCGGCGCGGGCACGGGCAGCGCCTGCGGCAGAGGGGCCGCCCCGGCCGGGCACGGGCAGAGCGCGGGGGATGCTCCGCTGCATCCTGCGGTGCTGCTCCGCTCCCGCAGCCCCCCGGCGGAGCACACGGCGAGGACCCGGCACACGGCGCTGGCACAGCCCCGAGCGTAGCAGGGGCTGGCAGGGCACGGCTGGCACTGGCGTGCGCGGCTAGCACGGCACGGTACCAGAGTATAGGCTGGCATGGCACGGTTCTGCACAGCGATAGGCTCGTGCCAGGCTGGCATAGCACGGTACCAGTGTACAGGCTGGCACGGCATGGCTCTGCACAGCGATAGTCCTGTGCCAGGCTAGCATAGCACTGTACCAGTGTACAGACTGACATGGCATGGCATTGCATGGTATGATACCAGCGTGCAGGACTGGCACGGCACCGTGATACCTTTGTACAGGACTGGCACGGCATGGAACCAGGCAGCGTGGTGCCAGGCTGCAGGTTGGCATGGCATGGCACCATGATACACAGCTTGAGAGGCTGGCATGGCACAGCACAGTACTAGCGTGCAGGCTGCCACGGCACAGCAGTGTGATATCCATGTGCAAGGCTGGCAGGGCACGGCACCAGTGTGCTGCACTGGCAGGATCCCTGAGCAGGGTCCAGGGTTCCCCTGCTCACCCTGCTGCGCCCCAGCCCGGCCCAGGGCCATTGGTGGGTCCCACTGGGTGTCCTGCTCCAGTCCAAGGTGTGACCCTCCTCCCCGGGGTGCCAGAGCTTTCCACACTCCCTTCCCAAAGAGGTCCATCATCCTCTCCCAGCACAAAGGTGTGCTGAGCACCCTGTAACATCCCTTTCCCCTCCTCTCCTGTGTTGTGCATCCTCCTCTCCATGCCCACTGTGGCTCCAGAGACCCCTCCTTCCTTCCCCTCCATCCCACACCTTGTCCTGCTCCCTGTGCTTGAATGAACCTTTCACCCCTCCATCCCATCCCATCCCCCTCCCACCCACTCTGGTGCCTGCCGTGGTGACTCTGACACGTTAGCTGATCTCAAAGACATTTTCACAGAACTTTTCCCATTTGGAATGTGATTGGAGCTAAAAGGAAAGTCTCTGCTCTAAGCACCAAATGCTGGAAATCTTCATTCGCTTCTGCCTCCTCGCTTACTCTGTCAGCCTCAGTGCTGGGACCAGTTCCCTGTACACCAGTTCAGCCACCCCAGTCCCAGGTTCCTGGGCTTCAGCCGGGGAGAGGAGGGCAGTGAGAAGGAGGGAAGGTGCTTCCTGCTCACCTACAACTCCCAAATCACACACAGACTATTCCCAGTCCGTGTTGTGGGACTAGAAATGGGATCGTATTCCAGAAATGTATAGACACATAGGAGCTACCTCTCAAGTGACATTCATCACTCCCCCTCTCAGCCCCTGCTCCCTCCCACTCTCCCATTATTATTTTCTTTGCACAATTTGGAAGGTGAAATTCCCTGAGTGCTGAATATATGGCAGTCTTAGACTGTGCCTTTTCATCTGGAACAGCCACGGTGGCAGGAAGGAGAGTTTTCTTTTTAAATGAGTTGGATGAAAACTTGAATGTTCAAAATATCTTTTGCTCATTGGTATATTAAAAAAAAAAAAGTTATCCCTGCAGGAGTTTTAATCTTGGCATATTTTAGACCCAAGAGAAAGGCTGCAGAACCTCCCATCCATATGGAAGGGAAGGAGAAATAGGGAGAGATGAAATAGAGATGAAATAGGGAGTGGGACATAAAAATTAATCTAATGTGCACATCCCTATCCCAATCAGGCCAGAATCAGAACCCTCCTTCGCCTGCACAGAAAATGAAAATATAGCAAAAAGAACATTTTTGTTCTTAGGTTTTGGGTTTGTTCATTTGAATTCAGCTCTAAACAGCTTTCAGTTTTCATTTACCCTCTAACTCAAGGGAACAATTAAACATCCACCTATATCTGCACTGCTAAGTCTTTGCTCTGGCTCCAAAATATACCCCAGAGCATTGGGGCAAACGGAGCCTTGACACAGGCAAAGGGGGAAAAAATCCCTGAGCAGGTTTAAGCACCAGGGCTCGTATTTTCACAGAATAACATTTGAAATATAGACCAAGGAGAAAATTCCCAGGTCACCCCTGTAATCACAGGATGTAACTGCCCCTGATTTTGGAAGGGAGGAACAGCATAAAAAATGAGTATGAATTAAAATAGAAAAGAAAAACAAAATTCAAAGGGAAAAAGAATCCCCATTTCACAGGGTACATTTTTTGCTGATGATCTAAGCCTTTAGCAGGAATGGCTTATCAGGAAAATCCTCCCTCCAAAAAGAGGAATGGTGGTGCTGTTTTGAGGAAAACAATCTCATCAGAGTTTTTAAGAGACAGTGAAGCCTATTTTGAAGTGAACACCATGAAAGAACTACTTAGAGAGTAGCACTTTGATCCAGCACTGATATCCAAGTTTCAAAGCTAAAAAAAGCCAAACCCTTTCCTAAATATAAGCCTGTGAAAAGAATAGGCCTCATTGTCTCTCCCTCACATGTTTCTGTCCATGTCTAAGCCTCAGTCCACACACCTATGGGGAGCACTTAATAAAAGCTACCCTAGAAATGTCATCCAAGGATTTCACTGCTCAGAGTAATAAACTTTGCCCACTATACAGACAAGAAGGCTAAAACATGAATCACAGGCACCTTTTAGTGACACTGGGTTAGGGAGAGAATCCATCAGGTGTCACTGTAAAACATGACTCACGTGCAGTTTGTTCCTGGTAAAAAGCAGAAGCAACTTCCATAACGATCTGGGCTTTGTAGAGCCCAAAGATCTGCCCAAACAGGCACTTACAGGCAGGCTGTAATCACACCTAAAAAGCTGCTCTGATAATCAAATCACAGTTCTACTAAATTAACATCTTGTACTACCAGAAGTCACCAGTAAAACCAGTGGGATGAGTATCACCTTCAGAGAGAGCCTGAATCTAAACACAACACAGCTGTTGCTTCAATTAATCCATGCTTCAGGGATTAATTAATTAGTTAAAGCCTTAAAACCAGAATTAGCTCCATGTGGCTCCTCTGTAAACTGAATATCCAGGAAAGCAGTACCTTCTGTCTGTGGCTCCAAGAGCTCTGCTGCAACCCCAAACCAGATGCCTGAGAAGTGGCAGGTCCTACAACTTCCAGCTAAATCATGGAAGCTGCTTCGCTCAGCATCTTTCAAGGCAGACTGGAGATGGGATGAGGTTCTGCTCTAAAATTACTCGGTTTTCTGATCCACCAAGGAATCCCTGAGTTATCCAAGCCCAGAGCAGCTCCAAGGAGCATCAGGATCCCTCCAGACAGAGTTCCTTTGATAGGAACTGAACTTTCCTTGGTTCACAGGTCTGGCCAATGCTGGAAGGAGTTACCACAAGTGCTTCCAAAACCTACAGCCTTTTTGTCTTCTTGCATTAGAAAACCTCAGGTATAACAAAGATGGAACAGGCTGAACAACTGCTAAGAGCAGAATTTTCTTGTTCACCAGGATAAAACTCGTCTAAAGTGAGAGACCAGGGCTGGAATTTTGTACACTTAATTAAAAGATTAATTGACTTGCTTAAACCTTTATCTAAGCTGCCAGTTACAGGACTGGAGGTAATCACAAGGGGCTTATGCAAATTCCATTTCCAAGGCTGACCATGTGTAAAAATCTAATACAGATAATTTTTTCCTCTTTTGTTTTGAGATTAACAATGTAGAAGAAAAAGGATAAAGAGGTTTGTTTGATTTGAGGACCTTCCAGATAAATCTATGGCACTTAACACCTACAAATGTGGTGACACTACAAATATCCCTAAAGGGGAACAACCCAGACCCCAAAGGATACAGATCCTACAAAGGAGGAGGAAGCCTGGCTGAAAGCTGAGCACCTTGAAACCTTAAGATTTCCAAAAGTACTTTAAGCAGCCAAAGATAAACACTTCTGTATAAACAGGTACATATTTAAAATACTCCTAAACCCTGGCCCTTTGTTCCTATACATGGGTTTCCAGAAGATGCAGCAAGGCTGAAAACCTCCCTATGGGTTTTCCAAAGCCTTTTCTCCGTCTCCCATTCCTTCCTCCTCTGTTCCCTCCTCCTTGCCCCCACTCCCATTTGCTCCCACTCTGCCTTTTATCTGCAATACAAGTGCTTAAGTTGATGTCTTGCTGCACAGCTCTGGAGAAGGAAGAGCCATTTACATCTTAGGTTTCCAGCACGACGGAGACCCTTGTCCAAATGTTTGCACATCAAAAGGATGCAAATTTCAAGAAAGGAGCCACATTCTCCTCTAGAGCAATTAAAATGGAAGAGACAATTTGAAAGGCAGCAGGAAGATTCACAAGAAGGCTGAAGGCAAAAAGGAAGAAAGCCTGGGACTATATTAAAAAAATCAATATATATTTAGGGTTATATAAATGGTAGAAGTAATTCAGCATTGGCACAGTCAATGTAGGGACAAGAACACGGGACAGACACACAAAGACAGAAACCAAGATTGTCCTGCTACTGATATCAAAGAGAGTTTTTATATTTTCAGGTCAGCCACCTTTACTTTGGAAAGATGTTTTTTCTGTTCCTTTGAGAAGAGTATTGGACCTTTTCCTCACTTGCTGCTGGTTGATATGTCCTTATCAACCTCTATGGACCTTTCCAACCTTCATGGACCTTCTCCAACATCCTTAATCACCAGCACCAGGAGAGCCAAGGAGGTCTGAGTCAGCCAAGGTCAGGGATTTGCAATCAGCTTCCCGGTGGAACAAGGACCTGCAGGAGCTCCTGTGTGATTCCTGGCCTTCATCTCCTGATGAAGCTGAAGATCCCAGACATGCACCAAACTCAGGCCTTCCTGTGAACACAGAATCACAAAGCAGAGCTATCCCAACAATACAAAGCCCCCAAACCACGTCCAACTAAAATTTCATGCAGGTCTGGTCTCTCACAGGGTATTTTGAGGTTTTTCTTTGTTTATTTTAGGGATACAATGCAAATGTGTGTTACTCTCTTTAACATAACACTGATAACATCATTAGTACCAAGGCTCTGGCAAAGCTTGCCCTTATGAAAAGGGAGGAATCTCAGTGAGATCAAAAAGCTGTTGATGAACATTTTTATCTCCTTTCAGTAGTTCAGGATTTGACAGATGTCAATAACCAGAATTAATCCTTAAGACACTGATTTTTGTTGCTGTCATTTGCTTTGTTCCTCCCACATAAATTGCATCCAACCCACTCTTACATTCCACCCTCAAAAGCTACAAAACCCCCTGAAAAATCAGTTTCTCTCTCCTTTGCTGGAGCATTCAGAGGCACAGAGGCCAAGCCTGGAGAATAAAAGGAAAGACAATGCTTGTCCTAAGGATATTACAAACCAAGGAGCAGATTTTGTCCTCCCTACCTTATATTGAGTTGAACTTTATATCTTGCTAAGACAAAAAGACATGGAAACAGAGCCAGGGTGTGAAAGTCCCTGGGAAAGGATGTGCTACACCAAGAGCCTGAGCTTATACAAATATCCAACACCACTATTTCATTAAAAGGTTTAAAAAATGTAACTTCCACATATTCTAATGTGCTTTCACAGAAAGTTTATTCTGGCAAATCAGTATTTTCAAACACACACACAAAATTCACTCCCATTATTTTTGTCAATACCTGAATCTTTCTAAAGTATTTTACTAAATGTTAATGAGATTTAAATGTGCACAGGCCTGAAATCCTGGTTTGCATGTTTGCAATGCTCAGGCCAAATACACCAAAAAATTATGACTCATACAAAACCAACAAAACAATGGGAGAATTATTTATTCTCTGCTGTTTGAATTAAATTAGAGCCCAGGCAAGGAAGAACTTTGGGGTTCTTTTTTTAATGCAAAGTCTCCTTCTCTTTGCACATCCCCTGGTTGAACTTCCCAAGGTTCCTCTCCAGCCCTGCAGTCACTGCTCCTGCAGGATTCCTTTCCATGCTGGACTTGCGTCAGGAGCTCCTCATCTACCCTTCTGCCCCCGTCACTTCCAAGTGACACCCAGGCATGTTGATTCCCAGGAAAAAGCAGGAGTTCTCCCACAAAACTTCCTTCCTGTGTGGTAGACACAGGAGGTGGGTCCCTCCAGGCACAGTCGGCAGTTTTGGAGTTTTCTCTCGCCTTTTTTGCCATCCTGGTTCACCCATCCATGCCCAAGAAGCAGGAGGGAGCACTTTTTGCCCTCAGGAAGCACAGGCAGAGTGGAAAGTGGTGGTGGAAAGTGGTGGTGGCACTGCTGTGGTTTGGTCACAGCTAGGCAGGATCTGCAGCAGAGCCACCAACACAACCTTCAGACATGGTTGGGAAGGGATTCCTTCCCAAAAGCACCTCCTACCCCAAAAGGCAGCTGGAGCACAAGCAGTACTTTGCAGATGTAAGATTTTCAAAGCATTCCTGTTCTGTTTTTGAAAATCCACATCCCTGAACTGATGGAGAGATGGAGTTACAAATGACATCCCTGCACCTCCTGAGCAGTCCAGTCCAGTTCCAGCTGCCTAATGACTTCTGACCCTTCATATTTTATTTTCCCCACAGGAACCTGAGAGCTATGGATACAGATGATATGAGACACAGGTTCAGGCAAGTATGACACCATCTGATTTCTCTTCACACTGAGACATTCCACGCTCACGGACTTCCATGTGGGCAGAAGACACTTGGCTGCTCCATAAATCACAGGGGCATTTCTCAGCTTCTGAGGTTCCTTTATTGCAGTTTCTTCCTTTAGGCTACTTGAGAAAGATGTTGAATATGTAGCCAAGTAGCACTAAAATATTCTGTTGTCATCCCCCCCTGATCTATGACTTGCCAGCAGTGCAACATGTAGACATCCATCAAGGATGTGCTACGTTGCACTTGGTCCCTCATGTGAAATGAACTTTCAATCAGATTTACAAACCCTCAATTACAGTAAAATCTGATTTTCCAACTTGCTTTAAACCCCACAGTTCTTTCTGAGTCTGTGAACATATTGTTCCAAACTGGCAAGAACTGCTATTTACATCCTTTACCATCAACAGAATGCTAATCTACATAAACAGTCATTATTGCTACCAAGAATGTGCTGTTAATTAGCAAGAGAGACCCTCAGTTCTCTGCTAGCCTGAGTGGGATGAACCTCACATTTCTATAAAGAGGGTGAGTTACAACTGCAGCCCATCAAACAGAGCATCTCTGAACAATTACCCTCCAAGATCTCTGAAACCTAATTTTGGCCTCCAAGCATTTGGGAGGAGGGTGGAGGGGGTTTAGAACAAGCTGTTGATTGAAATAAATAGCCCTGAACGTGCTTAGAGCTCCTCAGAGTAAAATATCCTGGAGCCAAGTCCTGAGTGGAAGCAGGAATGAAGAGCAGCCCAGCCTTGATCCTCCTTACATTTAACTCTGAAATGGGATTTGGATCAGGGGGAGGGCACAGCAGCTCCTGAGAATTGCTCAGATGAGTAAATTTTTTGGATTTGTCACACACTGCATGTATCAAAGCCAAATGACTTAAATGTGTTTGAAATTCCATCAGAATTAGGGGTTTTAAATTTTAGATTACAGCTCAGTGCCTGTAGGGGAGCTCTTCAATAATCCTGTGTTGTTTTTCACCCAGGGCCCTTTTCCACACTCCAGATTTGCAGCCAGGGAAGGCATCTCCCCAAGTCCAGGATAAGGAGGACAAACACCCCAAACTCTCTCCAGACAAGCCCAGTCTGAGAGAAGATATCAAAGAGGAGGGGAAATGAAACCCCTTTCTTAATGTGAGAGCTCCTGTTTGCAGCTGATTTGGTTGATGTGTGTGATGTGAGCAAAACCAAGCTTGCCCTCAGTCACAGAACATGTCTTAGATTTCACTCTCTTTTGGGAATACCTGGGAGGAGAAAAAAAATCCTTTCACTGAAACAACTCCTAAAATATAAAGTATGCTTGTTGCAGTGCTTGAAGGCTGATGATAAGCTCTGCCATCACAATGTCATAGAAAATTGATTTGATTTTCTCCAATTATCTCTTCTAGAACACAAAGAATCCCAAACTGACGCAAGGCTGAGCTTCCTCCTGCCCCTTGATGAAGAAGACAACACACTGCTGAGCTCTGCACTTGGGATACAGAGGAGCTGTGCTGGGAACTTTGGGAACTTTACAGTAAACACCTCAATTACAGTAAAACCTGATTTTCAAACTTCCTTCAAAATCCACAGTTCTTTCTGACTCTGTGAACATATTGTGAACCCCCTGGCTGAGTAAAGCAAGACCATTCCTGAGCCCCACCCATGCCTGGAGAGGCCGAGCAGAAAAGTGTCCCCTGGGTGACACAGGTGGCAAGGGAATCCTAGTTCTGACTTCTTTGGGAATACTGAGGACAGCCACTGGATCCCAATGAGGCCCAAGTTCAAGGAGGTTCCTGGACCTGCTCTTTTGGCCTCGCCAGACTATGAAAACTTTGCTAAACTCAACACCAGCAGAGATGCTGAAAGCGAGCAGCTGGAGGGGTCCCTGTCGTCCACTGTCGCGCTGATTGTTGTGCTGACCATCATCTTCTCCTTGGTCGTGACATCCCTACTCACCTACTGCTTTCACAAGTGGAAACTGAGAGGGAAAATACTGCAGAAAGCACAGGAGGAGTACCAGAAAGACCATGAAAAGAACATTTGCCAAAGCACACCTGTACTTGTTTCATAAAAAAGGGAAAAAGGGATCCACCATGAAGAACTCTTGAATTACCTGGAGATGAATATAATGAAAGAACTGCAACTGTGAAATTTCCAAGCAAATGCATCCTTGTTTTATCTCATTTCTAAGAGTTGTTAGCCGTTTGGAGATTTCCTACAGCTTTATTATACATGTATATATACATATATTTATACATTTAGTCTCTTTTTGTGGAGTAAACCCAACACAACTGTGTATTTTTAATCTCTTTAGTCATTTTAATCTCACCACAACCTGTCTGGGCAACCTCTCTCAATGACTCTTTACTATGGGAGGCCCTGGCACAGGTTGGGCAGAGAAGCTGTGGCTTCCCCATCCCTGGAAGTGTCCAAGGCCAGGTTGGACAGGGCTTGGAGAGACCTGAGCTGGTGGAAGGTGTCCCTGCCCATGGCATGGGTGGGACTGGATGGGCTTTGAGGTCCTGCTTAACTCTAACCATTATTCTCTGTAGTACTAAAATAGTAAATTCAAATCTGTTGCTCAGTCCCTTTTAAAAATCCACTGGAAGGTAAAAGGTCATGATTTTGGTCAATGCAAACCAACTGATACAAACCAGTGGAGTTGTGTTTTCTTACACTGACCTAATCATGGGCTGAAGGGGAAGAAATCCAACTGGAGCCTTGAGTAAATCAGATTCCCAGATGCTCAGCAGCAGCCTGGTCCTGCCAGTCTGTTCCTGAGGAACTGCTCATGTCTCCAGAGACACTCCAAGCAGGACCAAGCCTGAAATTTAAGTCAGGATTTTCTTTGTGCAGCGTTCAGTGCTCAGAGGTGCTCATGGCATTGCAGCCACAGGTGGATTAAGGACACCCAGCACTGGTGGAACCCAACTTCCCAAGGGAACAGCAAGCCTACCACTCGTTTTTCAAGTAACTATTTAACTTCTGATTATTTTTAAACCAAGGATACAACAGTGTGTTTCTATTTTCATAGCCTGTAACATCAATGCCACAGAGAAACAACAGATCTATCGTGAGTAGCATATAGAAGTAATATTTTCTAACAAAGTGATGGCTGTAATATTAATATATGTCATTGTTTTACAAAGTAGAAACCCTGTAAAGTTCCCACCAAGCCCCCTGCTCAAGGATCTCGCCTGCCTGCATTGCCAGTGATGCTGTATGTATTTTTAAACAAGCTATAATGCTGTGATGATGCTGTAAACTTGCTTCTGTAGGCAAAAAATGTTCTATTTAAAAATGTCAGGATGAGGGATGTAAATGTTCTGAAAGTGCTATCAACTAAAAATATTAATTTCCACAGAGTACTCTACAGATTCTGTTCCATGCTACAGATATATTTTACAAAGGTATTTATGGGTCATACACACCAGTCTGTGAGAACAGTACTATTTTATTACAAAATAAAGAAATGAATAAACAAGCAGTGAATATCCATACCCAGAAGCTGGAAAATGTTTGGGTTTTTTTAATTACCCTGCTCCATTCTACGGGTTATTTGAAAGCTGGAAGAGGATTTTGTACCTTATTGCCAGGAGGGAACCACCCTCACTCATCTCCCAGCCTCTCCCATCCTGTTAGTGCAGCCAAAGATCTCCAGAATCAGCTGTGGAGGAGAAAGGCACAGTTAGCTGCATGAAAACAATGCATATGTAGTATTTATGAGTATTTTTTATCCAGACTACAGCCCATGTTTTAAAGCCAGGGGCATTCAGAGGAGCAGCCCTGGTGCAGGCAGTCCTCTGCACACACAGTGTCTGCTGAGCTCTCGCTGAGGGCAGACAATAAAAACCCATCCTGCAGAAACCAAACCAAAGGGTAATAAAATTACACGTTGAAGAATGTGAAAATGCTTCAAAAACACAGGGCTGGAAGCACTCCAGCCCTTGCTGAAGGATCTATGGATGGTTTGGGAGAACTGCACTGAGAGCTGCAGCTCAGGGGTCTGCTGAGGAAGAGCTGGGCGCTGTGTCAGCAACAATTCCACTGAACACCGTCCCTTCCAGCAGCAAAACCTCATCCTCGGTGCCACCAGCCTGACTTTTTTGTCAAGCTCCCAGTATGAGTAAATGGGTTCAGCTCCTCTTCTTGGAAGCTGATCAAACGGGCTATGGTAAACAGAGAAATACCTGACAGCCCCCACAGCCCAACCCAAAGAGTGGAGATGGATTTATGAAAGGGCAGTGAGTGAGCCCAGGGGGGCCTGAAGTGCTTCAGCTTTGAGTAAAAGTTCAGAGAAAAGGTTCAAGATTAATGTAAGGAGGTCAGGAAGATGGTTGGAGGGCTGGAGCAGCTCTCCCATGAGGAAAGGGTGAGACAGTTGGGATTGTCCAGCCTGGAGATGAGAAGGCTCCAGGGAAACATTTGTGTGGCCTTTCAGCATTGGAACAGGACCTACATCCCTGGAAGTGCCCAAGGCCAGGTTGGATGGGACTTACAGCAACCTGGGCTAGTGGAAGTTGTCCCTGTCCATTTCAAGGGGTGGAGGCTAGATGAGGTTTAAGGTCCCTTCCAACCCAAACTGTTCTATGATCCTACACTGGACCCCTGGGACCACATGTTTCCTCAGTAGCTGGAAATCATTATTCAAGTATCACAGAATCTCAGGATGGTTTGGGTTGGGAGGGACCTCAAAGCTCATCCAGTTCCAACCCCCTGCCATGGGCAGGGACACCTTGCACTAGCCCAGTTCATCTTTGAATATGTTTCTTTGTTCCCAGCTCAGATCTGGGCAAGCTGATTACACTAAACCTTCATTCCCATCCAGAGCTGTGCCAGAGGCCTCCTGGGATTGAGATGGAAGTTTATCCTAGAGGAGATACAAGGAGGTGGCCTGATAAGTGAAAACGCTGTAAAAAGAACTGCTAAGAGAAGGGGTTTTTTTATTTTAGCAGCAAAGGTATTTATTGACAACACTGGAGGCAAGCCAGTTCATACTGGGCAAAAACTTGCCTAACTTGTTTGTGGGAAATGAGCTATTTTATAGTCTTAAGTTCATAGTTAATACCTTCTAATTTCCATATTAATGACTAGGCAGAATCTTGGGTGGAGCTTTCCTTTTGGCTTCGAATTTGGGTACTGGTCTCCTGACTTCACCCCTTGGGGTGGTCTTGAAGCATCTTCATCACTGCTGGACTTTTGCCTTTTCTTTGTTCAGTGACATGACCTGTAAAACTTGTAAAACCTTGGCTTCAACTCTACAAAATCTTGGATCTTTACCATTTCATCCTATTGAAATGTCTAGCTTAGTTTAATGTATGACTTTTTAACTCATGGTACACCAGTCTCTAAAATCACTAGATGGTACGTACTAGAACAAAGCAATTTAGGGACTCCATGCTGTTCAGTGGCTGTGCTGTGCAAACAACATTTTGCAGAGCAGAATTAGAAATTTCACAAAACTAGGGTTTTTGGTCTCTTTTCTCTTTCATGGCCCAAGAGATGGATAGGAATGAGACCAAGCAATGACTGTGCCTGGCAGCCAGGTTAATTTTTTTCATACCAAAAGCAAGGGCAAATGGGAGCGAAAATTCCCTTGCTGCAGTCCAGGAAACCAATTTTCATTTGAAGAATATAATTTTATCCAAAGGGTCAGTTATAAAGCATAACATCACAAAAGTGGTTATCAGCATACACATAATGCAAACAAACTTACAGATGATAAACCTCCTGTGTTTGCACAAAGTTCACAGCAGTAAACTCTACATCATCACCAATCATTCAGAAGATTAAATAATGCAACTCTGTGTGGAATGAAAGCCAGGAAGTCAGAGCTCCAAAGCACTTCCACCAGGCAGATTGATTTGTTTCTGAGCCACAGCTGCTTTCCATATGAATCCCCCTTGAGCCACCAGCTCCTTTTATACCCCAGCAAGCACAAACAAGGCAGTAGATGAATCAATATCCCTTGATCAGAGTTTTAGAGTGTTTCTTGAGATCAGAAAAAAAATCTGCTGCTGGGGGGGAGCTCCTGTAAGGCAAAAAAGGAAAAGAGATGATCCACACTCTTTCCCACGTCCTCCCTGTCAGAGGGTTTGGATCTCTAGCCTCCAAAACTGTAGGATTATAAAATAAATTATTTAGAGGCCTGGATCATTCATCCCACAGTACATCCCTGGGAGCTGCTACAAGAAAACAGGAGACAAACACTCAGATCTTGGTGTCATTCTCAATGAAAAAATGAAACAACTGTAGTGAGCAGCAGGAAATGCATTCAAGAGAGAGCAGCAAAACGTGCTTTGATTTTCCACAGGAGGTACCTGAGTTGTGTTTGTAACATTTATACAAACAGATGAGAACTGTGCAGTCACTGTGTGTGAGCAGGAAAACTGCTCTGCAGACAAATATTGTCAGACATCTAACCCAAATAACTCACAGTTCAATGCATTTACATAAAGGCTCCACAGGAGCCACAAAGAAATATTGTGGTATCTCTACAAAGCCTCTGTGTACTGAAAAGAAAAATACCAAAATATATGGATTTTTCTTTAAGACTCCTGGAACTCACTTTTTGTGGGTTTTGTGAGGGATGATACCTTAACCCCCCTCCCCCCCAAATTATATTTTCAAAGGATTCAGCTCCTTCACCTGCCAGCCCTTGTGAGACTCCACCTGGGTTCTGGGTGCCTTTTGCCTCGTGTTTGCAGATCAAAGAATTCCAAAGGCTCAGGAGAAACAGGGAGTGCAGACCAAAGCAAATAAAGAACAGAGATGGAGAATCTACAAATAAAAGGTTTGGGAGACTGGAAGACAGGAGGATGGAGGGATTTAAACATTCCTTAGGATTACAGAGTAAGTGGAAGAAACAAGCAGAGTTTATTCATTATCCAGGTAGCAACATAACCTGCAGCAACAGTCCAAAGGGAAAGCCAAGCTTAGGGGAGTTATATCTGATGGACTGTTTCTGCAAGAAACCAGAACAAGCAGCTGAGGAAGCAGCAAGAACAATCAGCATTGAATAACTGAGGGCTGTGCTGTGTGTTCACTTGGGGCTTGACCCACTCAGCATCAACATTCCCAGTAGGTTTTTTAAGCACCAAAAGGCAGAACTTTGCCAACATCTACCTCCATATCCAGCACTTCTCCTCAGGTCTTCCACTGGTTTGTGGGAAGTGAAAACAAGAGGCTAAGCAGCCCTCAAGCACTCTTATAAACACAGAGCACACAAAAGGCAACAACTACACAGGCATAAAATACAAACCCAATTACAACAACATGTTTTCCTGTCCCAAAAATAAATGCAACAGGAAGATGCAATCCTCTTTGCTTTGCAACAAAAACTCAGGGAGAGTTCATAGATCAGGATATCCCTTGAAGATTTCCAGAGATCTAAATGTGCAGAAAGTCAGGAAGCTGGAGAGTGATGGGAGTCAGTAACTCTGTGACTCACCCAAGACCACAAGGAGCAGCAGGAGAGATGAGATGAGCTCTTTCTGTCAGCACTGGTCACAAAGCTGGGCTGCAGTCCTGCCCACAAATCAGCATAAGGCTTTTGAGGCCACAATGAAGATGATTTCCTTGTCTAACTCACTAAGATTCCCAGCACAAAGCCATTTTACTGGGATGTGCACCAAGCCCCAGATATATTCTTTCAAAGACTGCAACTTTGTCATCTTGAAGAACTACAGAAAATTACCACGAATTCCAAAGGATATTAAAAAAAAACTCAGTCAAAAATATTATTTAGCACCTTATTCCAATTTTCATCCATGTTGTTTTTATTCCCCTAGACACCTCTCCTGTACAGATCCCAGGATTAATTTATTACAATTTCTCATCCCATTGGCATCCACAGTCTTGCTGATTAATTTCAGTTATAGCCTCATTATTTCACTTTATAAATACCCCATTTTGTTTTACTCCTTTCTATAGTTACTTTGCAACCTGCTTTTTTCCCTCCTCCACCTGGGGCCCTCACTTGCAATTTCACACGAGACAGTGGGCAAAGATTGAGCTGAAATGCAGTAATTACACCTCCCTGCTCCGACAAACGGAATCATTTATTTTCCTTACGGATGGAAGCAGCTGTGAGCTGCCCTGAAATCCCACAGCAATCCCACCATCACCACCACTTACTGCTTGCCAGATTAATAATACAAACTGTTGGCTTCTGTAATTTGAAAAATGCATCGAGATGGATTACAGTGTGTTACAACATTTGCATTTAGGAAGAATGAGAGCTGACTCCCAACCCTGACACAACACACTGGGCATATCTGGTTCCACCTGCAGGAATATTAAATCATCACCCAATTCATCACTACCAGAGCAAGTTATATCCATAATGGTTGGTATTCCATGTGCAACTCTCCCTGTTCTTTATGTCATTGAGTCATGTTTGCCACTTTCAGGCCTTACACTTTCTGGTCTTTCAGCCTTTGCCATAAGTCGCCGGGATGCTCTGAAGGTCTGGGAAAGCTTCTGAGTGCCTCTCCTAGAAGTGTAAGCACGTCCTGAAATAGAAGGGAAACATGGAAATTAATTGGGTTTGGATTCCTGGCATTTCTCATGTTCTGTGCCATAGATCTACCTCTGGCAGCTACATCCAGTCCCTCCAAAGCAGCTGGGTTGGCAGCACTTACCAGCAACCTTTGGTGGGGTGTTAAAGTGTCCTAGTTAAAAACTCTGTGGAGCTGCGTGGCCAGTGACCTGCCCCCACAAAGCAGGTTTCTTCCCTAAGAAGGGAGAGGGAAAAGCAGCTGGACTTTGAGGGAAGCAGGGAAAGAAGCAAAGAGCAAAGAAGTGAAGCTTCACTTGACACTGAAGTCCTTAAATTTCAGGTATGGATTGAGGGAGTCAAAACTCAGGAGACTGGCTTTACTGGGGGAAAAGGGAACGTGTGGTACAGCACAAATTCCCACCTTGCTCAGAAGCATGGAAAGAGAAGGAAAGCTTCTGGAAGCTCATTCCATGCTCAAGAACAACGTGCCTTCAATCTGACTCCCTTTCAGGGAGGAGCAGAAGAGTTCTTCCTTCAGGAAGACCATCCTGAGGAGCAGCCACAGAAGACCCAAGGAATTCTGCACCTTTCAGCTGCATGGCCTACCATGTGCTCCATAGGCCCTTCCCAACAATAAAGCTTCAACTTTTGTGACACTGGCACAGAGAGGAAACAGTTTTCCCAAGAAGAAATCTCAGGGTATCCAGAAGGCATCAGTGTCCTATTCCAAGACTCCTACACCAAAGGATGAGCAAGGAAGACCAGTTTGGGCACAGTTACCTACTATCACATCATTTATTTACCATTTTGTCTTGGACAGCCCACCAGAAAGTAAACTGTGGAGAAATAACCAAGAGGGACCCAGAACCAATTCCAGGACATCCTGGGAATCACCTTCAGCTTCTATAAATCAGGCAGGCTGACCTGACTTGATCAGTATGTTGGTCCCAAAGCATTTTATTAGTGATATGGAGCCAAATCCTGTTTTGCCTTGCCCTGCATTCAGGTCACTCTGATCTCATTGCCATCAATCAGGGGAAATCTGGCTTAGAGACCCTTGATCTACAGTACCCATAAAATGTACCACCGCTTGTTTTCAACAGTATTTGCTTACTCTGGAGTAAATCTGTTCTTCCAGTTTCTCTTGCATCAAAGCACTTTCCATAAGAGTCTTTTTTTGACTGAGAAAGGCAATCTTGGCCAGCTCTGCTTCCTTCTTCTGGCAGTCAGGGCATGCTGAAGATTTGTGGATTTGAGCTTCTGTCACCTGGAAGAGGAGAGTTTGGTGCAATGAGCAATGGCTGCCCCAGTGTGTCCTACCCCTTAAGAACAATCAATGAAAGTGCAGATGGAGGTACTGTCCAGAGACAAAAACTGGCTTTTTAGGCAGCTGTAAAACATCTCCTAGTCAGCAATAATTCCACCCTCTCTAACTGCTTGTCCCTGTGCTGACAGGGGCCTTGAATAACACCCACAGAGGTCATGATTATGTTCACAAATTCTACGAGGCAAATAAACTCTGAAGGAATTAGTTCAAATATGCAGCCCTGAGTCAGAATACAAACAAAATCCTACAGTTCTCTTTGGGAGATAAACAGTGCTATTTAATAATTCCTGTGCTAGTTCAGCCACCATGAAATCTGAAGTGTATTTAATAACATTACACAACTCCCAGTGATTGTGCTTTTATAAAATATCAGTGGGTTTATCTGATTGCATTCACACTGATTCCATCTGGCCACAGAAAAGAAAAGCACCTGGAACTGGGGAAAGATGATACAGATGTTTGTTAATCAAGGGACTGAGGTCACCAAGATTTTACTGGATCTGCTTTAATTCTTAATATTCCCTAATATCCAAGAAAGCTGGGAGCAGAGCCTTTGGAATCTTCTAATCTCAGAGTCACAAACATTTCCCAGCAAATAACATGCAGCATAATTTGATAAGTAACTGCTGCAAACATAACCAGAAGACAAGACTTTTTTCTTCAGTTGATCCAGGGCTTGCTGTGTGTGCAATAACTGGTGATCCCAGCCTTGCTCAGTCACACAAATCATTATTTTACCACCAGACAGTATTCTATGATGATTTGATTATTTACTAGCAACAGTTCTGCAGCAGTGTCTGAGAAAGATAAATCTTGGGATATTAACTCCAAAACTCTTTCAGAGGCCTGATTTGATCCCTGCATTGTGGCTCTTTGTGCTGGTTTAAAGGTAAACTGGCAAGAGAAACAAACCCAACACAAAAGAGATTATAAATCTGTTACAATTTAATAAAAAAAATTACAATAAATGCAATGGCACGAACAGAAATTGGTTTTAACCCACAAAACCCAGAAGCATAACCCAGCCCCCTGGGGCACAAACACAATGGGGTTTGTTGGCCCCTGTGCTGAGCCCCACATGGTTCCCCCTGAGTCCAAAGGAAAAGGAAGGGAAAAACCTGTTGGTGCAGATGATGGCACAGTCTGGTGGAGAGTGGTGGGCTCCTCCTGTCCAGGTTCTGGTCCTCCAAGTCCCAAAACCCCCAAGACTATATCCCCTCAGGTCCAGGTGGGACCACCCAGTACCTCCCCCAAGGTGGGGAGTTACACAGTGAGTGATCTGACTCTGTGAGTCAGGGGGTATTTGGAATCATTGATGGCCCATTAGCAGACATGAGCCCTCAGGTGGGTGTGGAGGTTCTAATGACTTCCAGGAAGGGAGTTATCACAGCTCTTATCTCACAGGTGTCTTTCCCAGCCACCTCCCAGCCTGAGGGGTCAGCTGTGCCCTGGGCAGCTGCTGCCAATGGGCCATTGGTACCAGTTCCTGGGCAATGGCCCAGAGGGTTTAGAATGCCCAGCTTTGGTCACACCCACACAAGGATAAACTGGTCCCACCTGCTGAACTAGGACACTCTCTTACTCAGTGGTTTAGCCAAAATGTACATTTTTCTCCCCTGCAGTACCTGTTTCACAGTCTCCCTGGTGTTTTCCAGGAGGATTCTGTTCATCAGCCCACTGGGAACAACACAGCTCCAATCTCCTGTCCCAGTTTCCCTTGCTGGGGCTTCACTCTGCAGCTCCCTTGCCTTGCCCCTGTTGTCCTGCTCAGAGCTCAGCTCCTGGCTCATCCTCTTTATCTTCCTGGTGCAAAAAGACCTGAGAGCATCAAGTTCCCCATCAAATGATTCAGGAATTTCTGTCAGGCATAAATCAGCAAAACAAACCCATCAATTACTGCATCAAGGAGAGAGAAGAATTCCTGTACCTCTCTCTGTGTGAACCCAAGCCCAGTGTCAGGCCCAGAGGCTGCAACAACAGCAGTTAAACACAAATCTGGATGGGGACTGCAGGAACTTGCACAGTAAATCACTATGAATAGGCTCCAAAGAGGGGAGGAGATAAGAACCTGAAAGAATTAGCTACTAATTATACAGGTTAAATATTAGTAGTTAAATACTGTGACATTAAATAAGCTGACTTTCAATAACTGCCCAATACACATTCAGCTTCTTCCTACCTGGAACTGCAACTTGCTAAACCAAAATGAATTAGCACTTAAAGAGAGCTCTTCATCTGGGAACTCTGAGGACCAATCCAGAAGAAAAATTAGAGGCAGTGTCCATTGAAGTCACTGTGGAAACACCTCAAACAGATTCTCCAGTCTACAGCCAGACACTTCTTTTTTTTTTTGAGGAAATGCAATTACATTGCAAAATATTTTCCCCTAAAGCTTCAATGATCATTTCCTGAATTCTTTATAAGATCCTGTTTAAAAAACATCTTTCCCTCCTTCATCTTTTCTTATCCTTCCCATCGGCATGTGAAAAATAAATATACTTCAGAGGGGTGGGTTGGGATGGATTTACAATTTCATTCAGTGCTTTGTGGGGGATTTTCCACAGGCTTAAACCAAAATCAATACAGTGTTTCATGGGCATCAGCACAGGATGATGGCCTGATAATATAATTTAGTAATCCCTCCCCACTGTCTGTTTTACTCCTTTCCAGGTTTAAACTCATTTTTCCCAGACAAGCACTGCAGATTTCATGGTGTTTGTCTGACAGCCATTCACATTCCAGTCCCATGGGACATCTTGGCACAACTCCAACACGAATCCTTGTAAAAATATGAATGTAAAACTTCCCCTAAATGCATTGTGATGAATTTAGTCCTGAGCAGGCAAGACAGAGCTGTGGAATTCTGCAGGGAAACTCAGCATCTCTCCAGAAATGCAGCTGATGTTTATAAAGGACGGGGAGATCCACAGTTAAACCCAAGCAAAGCAGGAATTAGTGAGTTTTGCTCCATGGAGAACATGGAAAATGTATCTTTTGAGTACATTGCAGAACAACTTACTCATCCTCAAAAGATGATGCATCAAACTGACTGAAGATAAAGATACAGTGATAACTTATAAACACATGAATAAGAATTAGCAATACCTTGAAATGCAATTTAATGAAACCAAATTTTCTTTGTAGGATCATAAACATTTGAGTGAGAACCACCATTTTGGCCATCAGGTGCCTTTCCTTACAGTTGCAGTCTGGAATCCCTGTAAAACTGTAAATCTTTTTGGGTTTAAACACTAATAAAGCTGGGGCATGTTTATTTATGCTGCACATAGAGTTAATAAAATATCAAAAAGTTAGCACTGTGTGTGGGGGGGAACCCAGAACAAAAGCATTTCAGTGCTCAAACCCATAAGTAAAACCCCTGGAGGTCTGTGACAATTTAATCCCAGACTAATTAATTAATTTAAGGTTCTCCTGACATTCAGAAGTACATTTTTATGAAGAATTGGTTTCTAATAATGCTTGAATTCTGTGCTGCCACACACCCACCCATCTGCTCATCTGCACCCACAGACATCAGAAGAAACACAAGCAAAGAGAACAGCAGTTTTTAAACCTCACTGCACGACTCAGTCCTGAAGGTACTTTTTAATACGAATTCCTGTTTAACAGTAATCTTAGAAAGAATAAAAATTATCAAGGACTATAACTTTACTGAAACAAGAACAAAACAAAACAAAAAAGAGAAAATTCAGCACACAGTTAAACTCTGAACAGTTTGCCTTTTCTCTGCACACTGACCACGGTTTCAGATTTTCTCCCAGGTGCAGGAGCTCCCTGCATTGGTTGGTCTTACTTCTGCTGCCTCTCATATACTCCCTCCTTTCCATCCCTGGTCCAGACATTCTCCTGCTCCACTTGTGGTGGCAGATTTCAGTGTCACTGCCCTGCGCCCAGAGAATCCCTGCAGTGCCCATTACTAACCCAGAAGAACATTTTCCTGCATTCCCACACTCTCTCCATTGAGAGGAAGGAGGCAGAACAGGTGACACGAGCAGC
Source organism: Sakesphorus luctuosus (assembly GCA_013396695.1). NCBI lineage: Eukaryota > Metazoa > Chordata > Aves > Passeriformes > Thamnophilidae > Sakesphorus > Sakesphorus luctuosus. The sequence continues at coordinate 82,313 of VWZD01007429.1, read as the reverse complement.
AGAAGTGACACCAAGGCAGGCTTCAAGTCAGAGCCACATCTCACATAGCAGCAAGGTCACAAAACATGGAGTTATTTAGGAAGCAAAGCCCCAAAGTGGACTGAGAAGCTGCTGTGGTGACAGAGCCCTTGGTGTGTACCAAGAGATAAGTTAATCCCCTTGTCTGCATCCCAAGCCCTGCAGGAAGGTTGGTAACTAAGTGACCTACATAGACTTTGCTTTCTGTGCACAACTCCCATCCCTAAGTATGACATTTTAAATCTGTCAGGGGAGGGAATCAAAGTCTTAACTTTTCCTTTTGAAACTAACTTTGATTTAACAGGAAAACTGGCAGGCATTTTTTTGTTGTTATACTCTACTAATACTCTCTTTTAGAAGTAAAAAAGGAGAAAGAGATAATTGTGAAAGGCAGTACTCAAAAAGAGTTTGCCTCTGCATCTCAAGATAACATCTCCATGGTTATTCAAACTGATCTGTCCACGCTGAGAGCAGCAGTGCAGGGGAACACACTGAGAGCCTCAGCAGCAAACTGTGTGTGAAAGAGCCCTGCAGGTGACACAGAACTGACATCAACAGCCTGAAATGTCAGACTATCACAATCAGCAATTTAAAGCAAATAAAGCTCCTCCAGCATCTATGAATCATCATAGAATCAGGGAATGGTTTAGATGGGGAGGGACCTTAAGGCTCATCCAGTTTCACCCCCTGCCCTGGACAGAGACACCCTCCACCCGCCCAGACTGCTCCAAGCCCTGTCCAACCTGGCCTTGGACACTTTCAGGGATGGGGCAGCCACAGCTTCTCTGAGCACCCTGTGCCAGGGCCTGCCCACCATTACAGCCAGGAATTCCTTCCCAGTATCCCATCTAACCCTGCCCTCTGGCAGTGGGAAGCCATTCCCCTTGTCCTGTCCCTCCATGCTTTGTCCCAGGTCCCTCTCCAGCTCTCCTGGAGCCCCTTTAGGCACTGGAAGGGGCTCTCAGGTCTCCCTGGAGCCTCCTCTTATCCAAGTGACCCACCCCAGCTCTCCCAGCCTGGCTCCAGAGCAGAGGGGCTCCAGCCCTTGGAGCATCTCTGTGGCCTCCTCAGGACTCTCCAGCAGCTCCACATACTTTTCTGTTGTTCCCCAGGGCTGGGGTAGCTCTGCAGGTGGGTCTCACCTGAGGGGGAAGAGGGGCAGAATCCCCCCCTTCCCTGCTGCTCACTCTAGAGGATCTGCCCAGGGCACAGGGAGCTCTGGGCTGTGAGTTGCCAGGCAAGGGTATCCTCACTTTCCAGCAGTACTAGTGAGAAGGCACTGGGAAGATCCCTGCAGAATCCAGGTCTTTTGGAAGAAACTTGTTCCTCCCCAGTTCCATCAAGGCATTAACGACCTCGTTGAGCTCCCTTTACAAGCAGGGTTTCCATTTAGGTATTGCTGGTTGGAAATTCCACATCTAGCCTGCATTAATTCTACTTAACCACAGAATCAGCAGACAAGTTTGCAATCTCAGGGCCTCTTTTACTTTTAGCTTGACACCACTACCCTAGTAACAATAATGATTAAATAATAGTGACTGAACTGTATTTCAGCCACAAAACTGATGCTGCTCAAACATTTCTTTGCCTCCAAATAACACACATTAACAGCCAAGTCTGTTTTAACACTTTCAACAGGAACAGAGCAGTGGTGACACTGCAGGAAAATAAACAAGCAAAGCATTTAATGTAGACACATTCCACAGATGAGAGCAAACCTGTGAACACAGCGCCAGTCATGGGGTTCAAAAGCCCCACTGGAATTTTCAGGTAGCTCCAGTTGAAGAATTTTGCAGTTCCCTGAGTAAATTTTAAAGATGGCTAATGATCTTTGGGATAATCCACATGGAATTGGTGATTTATAGTCATATTGTGATGCGTTTTGTCTGATAACTCTGGGGTAGAAGGACAGAGAAGAGAAAGACAAAGAGAACTATGACAACAATTCCTCCCTCCTCCCAAGATCAGAATTTAAGTTTTTCTTCTTACAGCCCCCCCAAAAAACAACTAGGAAGAATAAGAATCACATTACAGGACACTCCCTGAGGCTAACCAGAACTTTTTTTTCCACTCATATTTAACCCTATTAGCAGTAAGATCAGTGCTACTGAGCACTGAATGATTAAGTCAAAGAGAAGGAGGCATTTATAGACATCAGTACACAAAAGCTGCTGTGCTTGTTCGATTTGTATGTTGATATTCTTACAATAAATGCAGTGCACGGCTGAGAATCACTGATGCTGATGAATTTGGGGATAACACAGATGAGCATGAACTATATTTTGTGCTCTTCATGTTGAGAGTGGTTGGGAGCACTGCTGTTACAGCGACAAGTGACAGGACAGGAAGAAGACAGCACATGTCTCCACACATCAGCATAAGAGAGCAGAACAGAACTTGCTGCTCTGAGTCTCCTTGCCCATCAACATCCATAAACCAAAGGCACAACATTCCCTGGTGCAGAACCACAAAAATCTGAGTGATTCTATGAATAAAACCTAAGTGCAACTTTCAAGGGAAAGCCCTGTGGAGCTGGAAAACCTCCTCAGCCTTAGACTGTGGTTCGTCACTCATTCATTGACTCTGAACTCATCAGGGCCCTTCCAATTTCTCCATGAATCAGTCACAGGATTCTGATGTATTTTAGGAATCCCAGCTCTAAGGAGCTGGCCAGGAGAAGCTTCTCTACCACACATGAGCTGCTTTCTTAAGAGGTTTCTCACTTGCCTGCATGGCAGCCCTGGGAAACCAGAAGCACAAAGACAAACGCAGAAGATGAGTCAGGAACTCACAGCATTGACTCACCACTGCTAGCAATGAGCTAAACAATTAAGAATAGCCTAAAAAAACGACCTTAGGGCCTGTTTTTCTAGGATATATGGGTGGTTTGAGGATGCTTGTGCCACAAAGTGGCCAGGCAGGAGGATCTCCTGGTTAATCAGTCCTAGAGGTGACCTATAAAGTTCTGAGCTTGTTCCCTTCCCATGAACATACACACTGAGGAAGATTCCCCGTCTGCTTCCATTATTTTTTTGCTCAATTACAGCTTTCTTGCTCTTTTTTTAATTAAAAATAGCATCTCTGACACACTTTTGAGAGAGACTTTAGCAGGACTTACATCCCACCATCTGCTCTCACAGTTGCTTGTGTAACCAGTACATGGAAAGGCTCCTCTTCCTTCCTCCCTTCGCCTCCTCCTCCTTCCACTCCCTCATTGTGTTGGTTAAAGCTGCTCCATTGTTCTTGCCAAAACCAGTGCCCTGCTGCCTCCCTCAGCTCAGGAAAGGAACTAAAACAGGGCAAACAGCTAATTTAATAACTAACACACTTGACTGACAGGGGGTAAACCACTTCACACAATAAATTCCAAAGTCATGTTTACTTTGGAGGGAAAAGGCCATACTTCTAGTACCTCTATTGGCACTGGAGCTGAAAGAGAAAGCTGGAGAGAAAAAAAACTTTACAGTCCAGTGAAATTTTGAGGATTGTAGTTAAATATAAAATATGGATATATTTTTTTAATGTATTCATCCATATTTTGTGATAATGCATCACTAGGATAATGTCACTACATCAGGAGCAGCAAAGCCATGTGTGTATGGGAAACAAACTGCTTTCCAAGAAAGCCTGAAACTATTTAATTACATGGCTAATTAAGCTGGGCTAATTATCTGGCTTAATTGACTGTCTATAAAATTTAGGTGCAGTTAAAAGTTTACACTCCCTCTCAAAAGGAACAATTATAACCTCTGCTGAAGTTACTGATCTCACCAGCATGTGTTGTGGTAACAGATTTCTCTTGCTTAACCTCAGCTGCTTTATTTTTCAGATCACTCCATTTTCCCATGGCATCTCCTGCCACAGCTGCAGAATCCACTGCTTCAGACTCTGCAATGAAAAAAGGCAACTTTGAATATACATTGTGAGGAAAGCAGGACTGCAGAAAAGCAAAGTGGGAGGCAAATAATCCTCCTTTCGAGGGAAAAGAAACCCTGAGCCACAGGACTACAGAGGAGACCAGGAACTGCAGCTGAACAAGCTTCTGTCCCATAAAATACCTCGCATGGCTCATTCCTAATCACCCCATTGAACCAGGATTCAGTGAGAAAAGAGCCTGCTAACACATTCAATTTGATCTGTAGTGACAACTTAATCTCATCTACCTCCTCCCTCCTTCAGCCCCATCAGCTATTTCCAGCCCTGCACAAGCTCTTTGTTTGTGGCCACACACTCTTGGGAGCTCAGGTGACCTGTCTCAGGGTATCGATGCAAGTGAAAAATAATGTGGCACAAAGGAAATAAAAATTCTGTATCAGCTCCCTGTTTTCCAGCTTGTTCCAGTTGGACTTGATGATCCTTGTGTGTCCCTTCCAACCCAGAATGCTCTGACATTTTGTGAACTCCAGTTCTGCAGGAACTGAGGAAACCAGAAAGATGTGGAAGAAAAAGACAAAATACTTGAAAGGTCTGAGAAGTCCCTGCCAGTGACAGCAAGGGGCACAAGGGGCACAAAGCTCAAAATACTTAAGGAGCTCTTCACTTCTCTGCTCTGTTTTGTGGATACTAACAGCAAATTCCATGGGCTTAGACAAGGAAATAACGTGTCCCTATGGGAACAGCAGCATCACAGGCTTTCTGTGGGTTTTATTATTTATATATGCTGTTCTCAGTAAAATAGATACCACAGAAAGCAATCAACTTCCAAAAATAATTCTCTGTGAATTATTCCCTAGTTTCTCATTTAACTGAGAGTATTCCGAAGACTCCATGATTTTATGAAATATTAACCTTGGAAAGATAAAAAGTGGTAACACTCATTAAAGAAACCTCTGTGCTCTGTGCACACAGCAAGGACTCCTCCTGCCATGTGTTCCTGGATGTCAGAAATAAGGATTTTAATCGTTAGACATGGAATAATTTAAAGAATCTTGTTATATCTCTGAGGGGGAAAAAAGGATTAGACCACATCATTTGTAAAACTACAAAAATTTTAAGCAAACCACAAATCTATCAGCCACTGTTCAATTATAGGAATGTATCATGAATTGTCACCAAGACAAGGATCACCTCTTTACTCAGATTTTTGAAACACTGATATCTAAGGCCGAATTCTGTGCTATGATAAGCAGGGTTTACATTCATGCCTGTGTATTTGACAGCAAAGTTTGGCCTCCATGGCTGGAATTTCAAGCCTAAGCAGTACTTTAAAAGGATTCCTAATGATAATGGTGCTGGGTGTTCCTAATGGTGGAGGTGCTGCAGGGTGAAAAAACCCCAATCCACAGTAAAATGGATGGATGAGGGACAGGACTTGTCTATAGTAGGAAAAGAAATAGCTTTCCAATTTTAAAATACAGATAAGATTAATTATATATTGGTATATGCCAGCTGATCAAGCTGAACTGAACAGAATGAGATCACAAAATCAACAGACATTAAAACATATCTTGTTTACACTACCTTTAAAAATACATTAAAAGTGTTGTAGCTAATCTTTAGAGCCATAAAGTGGCTTCTGCTGCAAGCTCCCAGACTAAATTAAAAAGTTATTCATCCCTTCAAGTACTCCCAATATTCACCAGACCAAACTTGGAGAAAAGGATAACATAGAAGCATGACAGAGAACCCCACAGAAAGGAAAGAAAACCTATCAAGGCATTTAGCTGCTCTCCTGCTGCTTTGTCCCTCATCTGATGCAGCCTCTTCGTTGCCTACAGGAGCTGGAAGTGTTCAAGGCCAGGCTGGATGGGGAATCCAGCCCTCCTCAGTATTTCAAATCCTGGAACTTTCCCTTGGAAAAATTATCTTATGGCCCAGCTACTTTTTGTATGTGGTAAGCCAGTCAAGAAAACATGCAGGATATTTTTTTAAGATGGCAACAGAGTTACAGCATCACAAGTTTACAAAGGAAGGGTTTCCAAGGCCAAATCATTCCACACATCTGGCAAATGTGGGGAGCACACCGAGGGTCTGTTGCTTTGCACAGCAGGAACACTGTGTGCAGTTTTCACACGTTTATTTTTGCTGGCTCAAGTGCCAAATACACTGACCTGAAGCTGTGGAACAGAGGTCTCAAGCAGGGAAAGCTCTGCATACCTTCATGGCTTTGGCCTGTGGTGCTTTCTGACACAGCAGAGCCCTCCAAGCCCTCTGTGGCACAGCAGGACCCAGATGGTTCACTCTCCTCCTCCTCCTCCTCGCTGAAGGACTCAAAAGTATCTTCTGAATAGTCCAAATCAGAGCTGCTGTAACTCTGGCTCAACTCCATCCACCCCTTCTCATGGCTCCCAGAGCTCTCTGAAGGGAGAGTCACCCTGGGGCAACACTGCAAATAAAACCAAAAGCAAACAAGTTGAATTTCCCAGGGAGAGTGACAGGATTTCTCACAGCAACATGGGACATAAGGAGGGGTGTCACAGCTCAGCTCACATCTCATTTAGCTGCCACAACAAGGTGGAAAAAGTCTCAGCTCAGTCCCTGGATCCAGGCAATACCTCCAGAACACACATTCAGATCCACAGGGTAAGCACACAGTGACAATCATGGCACTAGCCATGAGTCCTGAGCAGCATTCCTTCCAAACCTGTAGGGAATTACACTAACACTTGGACAAAATCATTCATCTTTAAAAAAAATTTTAGTTTGTATTCAGACTTTGAAGCCTCTCATCACTCCAAAATACAAAACCTCCTTGCTCTACCTAAATTTCTTCTAGAAAATAAAAGAAAAAACACAAGAAGCATGAGCCAGCTGGTGCTCTCAAGTGAAGAGTCAAGCTCCCAAAGTGAAAAAGAGGGATAAAGTTCTCCAGATATGAGCTCCAGGCACAAAACAGGCCTCAGACAGAAACCTATCATGTAATAGATTTATTTCATCCCTTCTTCCTGTGAATTTAAGGATCTAAATAATTTCATGCCAAATAATTTTGCTCCAATTTCTCCCCCACTCTCATTAAGAAAGGAGAATAAATATAGAGGCAAGATCCTTCTGGAAAGATGCTGGCAGCAGTCACAGCTCCTTCACAAGAGAGATGGGAACCCCACGTGGTAACAGGAGGTGGAAAAAGGCACCTTCTGTCCTGTGCTTGGGGTTTAGGCAGCTTTGTTTTAAAGGTGCTGTCTTTGGCCATTGTCCTACTGAACTGCACATGCTCTGCTGCCTGTTTTACCTGCCCCATTACTGCCAAAGTCCTTCCGCACATTCTGGAAAGACCTCGTGCCCCTAAAACAAATTCCCACCTTCCTTTCTAAGGCCAGACTTCCAAAACTCAGCTGCAGTCCCAAATCTCTAGGCCCAAAGGTTTTCCGGTGCCAAAAAGTAAAAGAATTGTTCTGATCTAAACTTGAGATATTAAAAACCACTCAGTAGCTCTTTGGTCCATCACACCACTGCTGAGTCAGGGGTTATTAAGGTCAGGTTTACTGGAGAAAACAATAGGAACTGCAAACAGGGTCAATTAAGTTCTCCAGCCCCAGCTGACCCAAGTGGTAGCTGCACAAGCAGCACAGGGATGGTTAAGGAGTAAGAAAATTAATTTCAGTGAGTAAGATTAACTGGCTGAGCTAGAAATGCTTCATAATATCTGATGTGATCCTCATCTGCACAGTGAAAACAGCTGCTTGTCAAAATACCAACAGATAACTGTAATAAACAGTAAGTATATTATAAATAGCAAACAAAACTGTTTACAGACAGCTTTAAAGTTGTATCTGCTGTAATCACCGAGCAACCTGGGCTGGTGGAAGTGTCCCTGCCCATGGCAGGGGGGTTGGAAGGACCTTAAAGCTCATCCAGTGCCACCCCATGCCATGGGCAGGGACACCTTCCACTGTCCCAGGCTGTTCCCAGCCTGGCCTTGGACGCTCCCAGGGATGGGGCAGCCACAGCTTCTCTGCCCAAACTGCACCAGGGCCTGCCCACCCTCACAGGAAAGGATTTCTTCCCAGTATCACATCTAACTCCGCCCTCTGGCAGTGAGAAGCCATTCCCCCTTGTCCTGTCCCTCCATGCCTTGTCCCCAGTCCCTCTCCAGCTCTCTGGAGCCCCTTCAGGCCCTGGCAGAGGCTCAGGTCTCCCTGGAGCCTTCTCTTCTGCAGGCGAGCCCCCCCAGCCAGGCTCCAGTGCAGCTGCAGCTCCGCAGCATCTCCGTGTCCTCCCCTGTCCCGCACCAGCAGCTCCGTGTCCGAGAACTCCGCACAGCCCGGGCCGTGCCTGCCCCGCTCCCCGCGGCCCCTCCCGGGATCCGGGAGCTGCTCCGGCCCCTCTTCCCATCCTCACCCTGGCAGGGAGTGTTCCTCACCCCGGCACGGCCTGGCCCGAGTCACCTGGGACGGGAAGGGGCGGCTCCAGCCGGGACGGGCGGGGAAGGGGCGGGGATAGAACGGGGAAGGGGCGGGGATGGAACGGGGATGGGAGCGGGATGGAAAGGGGATTGGAGCGAGCATGGGACGGGATGGGAGCGGGGGCCGGGATGGGAACGGGACGGAGCCGGGATGGGCACCGGGATGTGAACGGGATGGGCACCGGGATGGAGCCGGGATGGGGCCGGGAGCCCGGGCTGTCCCGCCGCTGCAGTGCCGGTCCTTCAGTGCAGCATTCCCGGCGTTCTGGAGCTGTGCCCCTGCTGCACCTCGTGCAGCGCTGGGCTCGCACTCCAAAAGGGTCATTGAGGCTGAAGCGTGTCCAGAGGAGGGGAATGAACCTCCTGAAAGACTCGAAACACTTGTCCTGTGAGGAGTGCCTGAGCGAGCTGTGAGGGATCGCTGCCATCGCAACAACACATGTTAAAACTCAGAAATCATTGCAAAAACACTGAAGGGTTGGCCATAGAGTGTTGCAATCCTGCTAAAAACATCACATGCCACAGGTCAGCTGCAGCTCTGGTTTGCCATTAGAAAAGAGAGGAGAAACAGCAGGTAATTTTTAAATAGCGTTTTTTACCATTAGGACAGTGTATTATATCCCAGAAGATGAGCACGAGTGGCTCTCAAGATACCTGCAATTCCTTCTTTCCAAAGCAGCAGGACTGTTCTCTGTAGCTCCCCATCAGCAGGTTGTGGTGAGGTGGGTCTGGTCTGTTCTCTGTGCCTGCAGTGAGAAGGAGGGAATGGCCTTAAACTGAGACAGGAGAGACTCAGATTGGATATTAGAACAAAACTGTGCCATGCACGTGGTCAGGCACTGGAAGTCACCACCCCGAAGGTGTTTAAGAGGCATCTGGATCTGGTGCTGGGCGATGTGGTTTGGATGCTCAGTGGTTCCAGTGGTGGTGCTGGGTTGATGGTTGGACTGGATGGTCTGAAAGGTCTCTTCCAACCTTGATGATCCTGTGATGGAGGTGTTGTGATGCTGCAGGTGCTGGCTGAGCTGAAGTACCCTTGGTTTGGGGTGCTGTTGTTCTGTGACACTTCATGGAAATAAAGGGCAAAAAGTTTGTTCTTCAGGGCATGAAATCCACCTGTATTTTCAGGTGCAATTTCCATAGGTAACATCATGATAAAAGCAGCTCTCCTGTATCCTGGGATGTTGCTTTAATATTGCTATTTCAGGTTAGCTAATACCATTTTTTTCTTTGAGTGAAGCTCTTTTTGGCAAGAAAGATTAATTCTCAGGGTGTTGTCTGGCACATGTAGGTCACTGAGGTGTTTTAGCCTCCTAAGCACCTCATGCTGTATTTGGGCTGACTGGCCAAGGTTGAGCTTGGCAGAAATCCTTAGGACAGATCTTGCCTTCTCTCACATTTCATTAAGAGCAGCACATGATATTAGCAGTAATCTCATGTCTCTTGAAAGAGAGAACTCTGCACTGCATCTACACATAAAATATAAAGAATGATTTCCAGCATAATTAGCTACATCCACAGTGCCGCAGGAGAGGAAATAAATGCATTGTTGCAGTGGAGTGTAAAGCAAAGCACAATAATCAACTCTGCCTACACATTGTTCACGTGTTTTAAGATTCTTCTGCACAGTGGCTGCTTGAGCCTGGTCCTTTGCTTCTAGTTTGCTACAAGAAATTAGAATAATTTACAGATGATAAACATTTCTGTAACATTTTCCATCCATACAAATGATAGCAATGATCAGGGGCTGCATTTCGTACTAAACCTCTCCAACCCAGAGATTCACCTTGCATTGATATGGTTTCTTTTCCTTCTCAGGAACCCAGAGCTGAGTGAGATGAGGATCTGGGAAGGATCTGAGAGGCAGGCTGACAGATTTCATACTCTGGGTGATAAATGGTGGGGAAATAGTGTTGAGAGAAACATTACCTTGTCTTTAAAATTCTAATAAACATACACAGAGAATAACCCAGGTCCTCACAGTTCCCACTAAATACCTCCCTGGCAGCTTCATACTTGATTATTTAGAATTCTCCATTTTTTTGGAAACAGTTGACATTAAATTATTAGTGACCTGGTTGGTATTTGATTTTTCCACTCCTAGAGTTTAATAACTTTGTAGTTTCCTGTTCTAGGGCCTTTTTTAAATTTCATAATTTTAGAGCATGGAAAATGCATTGTTCCATCAAGTTTATTTCTCTGACATTTATTCAGTGCAAAGTGTGATCCTAATATTAAAGGCTTTTGATTTGAAGCCCAGAATAGAGACAAGTCTTTTCAGTGGTCTTCCCTAAAACAGGACATTTTATCACTGTTCCCCTTGCTGGTGTCTGGGAAGTTAATATGTTGGAACAGCATAATTGTTTGAAGGAGTATTTGTTTTTAAAGGATTTGTGGGAGATATTAGATGGCTCAACCCGGTTGTGTCACAAGGTTTTAAGGTTTCTGTCTGCTAATGTCATGGAGCTAGGCCCATATAGAGCCCTAAATAATATTGTGTGAGAAGCAGTGATAGACTTTTACTCCAGCTCATCTCTTTATCATATGTGATATTAAATTTAAACACAATTGCTGAATTCCTTTGTGTGGGGAAGTGCTTTTTGATGTCTCCTTCTATTAAAGCTGTAATATCCCTTTTCACCGCATGGAATTCGTACTTGCAAGGTGTGTTTCTCAAATAAGCATCCTCTCATTAACGTTCTCAGCAGAACTAATTGGGCTGTCACAAGGAGGTTTGGTATCCAGTCAGGGAATTGTGGTGTGAGGCCAGTGGAGTTGAGCTTCTTCTGATGGTGTGGGAAGTCCCTGTGACTCATTAATGAGATACTCATTTCATTATCCTGTAGGAAAAGGTATTTTGAGGTTCTATTTTCTTTTTTAATCTGTAACTATAAAGGACAAATTCAAGGACTCTTATAAAATTTGAAAGCAAGTTCAAGATACACTAAAGGTTTTCCTCTTTATCAGCACAGACACTGGAAGTACTGCCAAGGAGCACCTAGACACCATAAATCATCCATGAGCTGGAGGATGTGCAAAGAGTACAAAGGAAAAGCTCTGGGCCATGCAGCATCCCAGGAAGTCATTGTTTGAGGCCTCCTGTATTTAAAGAGGTCATTTCAGCTTCCATTAACTCCCACCTCTAATTAGAAAATGGGTTGGTCTTTGGCTGAAGTTGCTGGGGATTGGCAGGTGTCCATGGCAGACCAGAACTCTGCATACAAATGAATTGGTAAAACTGCCCACTGAGTTTCAGATGGGAGGGGGGAGTGGGGTGTAGAATTAATATTTGTAGGCAGCTGTTGTTAATTATGGTGTAGGAAAGCACAATTAGCTACATTACAGTTCCTATGACCACACTCTGCCTTCCTGATTTTACCTTGTGCTTTCAGATGGAGAAATCTTCTTCCTCACCTGAGACCTTATGAGGTAGGAAAGAGCAAATGTCCACCCTCCTGTGCTGGTGCCTTCCAGTGCAAACTGCAGCTTTCCTTGTGAGTCCCCTCTCCTTACAGCAGCAAGAATTCCAATAACCTTATGGGAGAACAACAGAAAATGCAACAAAGCTCCATTAGGCAACATTAGCAAATATCTAATACACTGATGTATTTCTACTTATGTGGAACCATCCAAACTCCTCACCAGAGACATGTGGGCTGGGACTGAATCTCCACATCACATCTCTCACAACAGTCTGCATTTTTTGTGTCTGCATAAATCCAGTGCTTCTTGTAACAGTAATCTGAGCATAGGAAAGTTCCCAGTTCTTGCTTTAAGGGACACACAAAGGTGGTAGGGTTAAATCCTGGATCTTTGTGTGCAGATTTGCATCAGTTCATTGGAGTTTTTCCCCAGGAAGGGTTGTTGTAGGTGCTTTAAATAGTTGGGTGTTGGAGACCAGTGGTTTATCCCTGTGCTTCCAAGCAATAATGCATTCCCTTAGATGGACAGCTTGCTATTTTTTTCCTGAACATCACATTAATTCATGTGAAAGAGGAGAACTCAGAAACCCATAGAGTGAATGCTTGAGATTTTCCTCATTTTCTTCTCTCCTTTTATTATTTTTGCTTTAATGATTTCCCTGGGGGCCATCCTGGTGAATTCCCAGTGTGTTGCTGTGGGGAGAGCGTTCAAAGGGAATGGTAAAGGCTTTTAGCAGATCAATACTAGACTTATTAATAATTTTTCCTTGGTGATAAGTTGATTCTTTTGGGAATCTTTCAGAATATGCTTTCAATTGATGAGTTATTTTGACAGTTCAAAAAATGCTTTAATTTAGAAATTGCAGCTTTTCATGTTGACACTGTTTAACCCATCATGTTGTGAAAACAGAAGATTTATTCATTCCTTAGAGAGCTGTTGTGATCCCACTCATTACAGCATTGGAGTGCCCTGCACCTGCTGTGGTCAAATTAGCAAGGCTTTTTCTGTTTTCCTCTTAATTCTTTATTGGTGGAATATTATTTCTACTGGAGAAGGTGATTTTGTGGTTTGTTCAGAGGACTCTTTACAGTCTCTGCAGTTCAAGTTGTTTCTGAGAAATCTCATGGTCCTGCAAGAAGGAACATCAATGTTGCTCTGAGCATTTCCGCACTGGTAAGGGATTGAGTTGCTTTGGGTCGTTGTAGCTTTGGAGAAAAAACTTCCTTCTTCATTTTCTGAGACTGTTTGAGAACTGAGAAAATAGACACACCTGAAGTTTGGCAGCCAGTTTGTGCCACATCCCTCTGTGTTTGAGGACTTCCATGTCCTAGTCTGAGACAGAGCTCAATAAATAATCTCCTCTATAATCTTAAATTTTCACTGTATTGGTCAACCTGTCCATATTCTTAACAACTACTATCTTGAAACATGGATAGTGTCTCCAGCTCCTGTGGAACATCAGGGAGATGGAGGTACAAGAGAAACCCCTTGGTGCTTTCTGGAACATTACTCAAGACTCTGTGCTGAATAATGCTGCAGCTATTGAGAAAATTTATCATTCCCTCTGGTGTGTGTTGGTTACAAAGAAAACACAATTGTAAGATTGCTAACTCTGAAGTTCCATTAATAGAATGGCTCTCATGTGTAAATTTTGATGGGCTACTTTTTTATCTCAAATTATTTTAGGCTTTTAAGACTTCCTATTAGACATACAAGCATGCACGTGCCTAAAATGTCCTTATAAACCAATTAAGTGTAGGTATGGGACCACATTTTGTATTGACTCAACCTACAGTTTTGAAGAACATTCAAACCATTGATTACTCTCCAAAGACAGGTAAAATGAGGATTAGTGCGGCCACGCTCTAGGTGGGGGATCAGAGACATGAAGAGCAAATGACTCCTCTGAGGTCAGACAGAGTGACAGCTGGGATTCCTGCATTCTCATCGTGACGCTCCTTGCTGTGACAAGATGCATCTTGTTATTCATTATCTTTTTTGTTATTAACCTCTGATAATGAAAAATTGCCTAATTGCTTCTGTTACCACTTGGAGTGAATCACCATTTCACAGCACCCTCAAGTACAAGATCAGAACTTTGAAAGTCCTGTGCTTTTTTTTCCCAGCTTCAGTACGCTCACTGATGGATGTTTATGAAATAATTATGCCCCATTTGAGTTGCTGAGCCACCTACAGAGGGAGAAGATTGACAGCAGGAAGCTGCCATTGAGTTTGGCAGACAGGTTAAGTGATGACATGCCCAGGAGATTTCCAGTGTCTGGGTATGAAAGAGGCTTTTCAGCATTCAGAGCATCTCACAAATACTGTCAAATGGAGTTAATGTCTCATTATGGGAACTGCAGAGATTCATTCTCTCTCTGTTTTAGATGCTTGAGCATAATCACACTCATAATCCTTTCCATTTGATGTCAGACTGATCTTTGCTGTCAGAGCTTGGAGATGGAGGGCTCTGGAAGAAGGAAGGGGGAATCAAAGCCAGGCTTTTTGTGTTTGATACATTCACCTGAAAGCTCCAGGTCTGCTTGGATTAGATCTGATTCCTTTTGACTGTGGACATAGGCATGAGCCAGATTTGCTGATTTGTGTTCCCACCCAGCCCAGATCCAGACCCAGCTCCACAAGTGCCACTGAGCCCCTCTGAGCTGCTTTCAGGCAGCTCCAGTGTCAGGACTACACTGAACCCAGAGCCCTGGCACATACTTGGCAGTAAATCACTCTATCCCATGCTAGTAGAACAAGGCTCCAGCAGAAAATGAACTTGATGATTTGATTCTAATTAGTTTCTTGATTTAATGGCAGTAATTTTACTTTCATGATGGTTGTCATTGCCCCAGCTAGCAGGAATAATAGACTTAGTTTCCTTAAAGGCCCATTTACGAGGCATCCTCTGTTGAATCTTAAGCAATAACAAGCAGAAGCCCTTAGTTATTTCAAAATGATAGTATTTAGATGGTTAAAAATGTCAGGTTGTCTTGCCTGAGATTGGTAACTGGGAATTGTCAGCATAAGAAAATGAACAGTCATAAAGTTAAAATATAGTTTGAATTGATCCCATTACATTCTAAGATGATCTTTTTTCTCTCATTGCTGATTTCAACATATGGAAGTTAAAGTCTGCATAAAATTAGGAACAGGCAAACCAAATCTTCAAGGAAATGAAACAGCATGGGATGTGATGTGTTTACACCAGAAAAAAACCCAGAATGACTCCACAGTTGTTAAAAACAACTGAAGGAAATGGACTGGTCTTCTTAATACCTAATGGGTGAAGTGTCATTAAAGTTTTGGTTACCTGAACAAAATATACTTCCAAAAATTGTACTTAAGCTGGAGAGCTCTAAAAACTTTTAGCCTTAATTATTTTCCTTTTTAACTTCTAAGCATTTACCTTTCCACAGCCAGATTACCATTGGATTTGGTGTCTTCATTTCCTCACCCCTGATGATTTGCACAATCCATGGGTGGATTCAGCTGGGGAAAGTTGTCTGCCCAGAAGCACCGAAGGTTTTGGCTGGTTCTCAGCTCCTTGTCAAGCTTCCCTTCATTAAGAGTATCCCCACACATGCCCTGCTTTGTCCTGTATTAAAGGGAATTTCCCATTATTATTTCTTTCTCCTATTTACCTTTATAGCTTCTCCAGACCAAGGAACTCTTAGAGATGTGGGGCCTTGGGCTTTCAAATTCATTCACAGGACACCTGCTGACTCCTGTGATAACTCAGAAGACTCTGCTCAATTGTTGCTGAATTTTGAAAAGCAAAGTACATTTATAGTCCTCTCTTGGTTATGAATAATAATAACCCAGACTCTGATCCCCTGCATTCTTATTCATGTGTGGAGCTGTATCCATGTGTGTAACCCCTTGGGAATAACTTAGGAAATAAGGGCCAAATGGAGCCAGTGTTGCATTTTGTGTGTTTATCGTGAAATATTAAAGCAAAATAGTTGTAAAGAATGGATGGAAAATGCATTTTGAAAGAAAGAAGTTTGTAATGAAATTATGTAAGTGAGGAAAACATACTGGGATATGCTGATGGTTTTAATTAAAAAATGAAGTGTAAAGTTGTAATTTCATTCTATCAGGAATTTGTACTCAAATGTTCTGAAAGATTCACAAATTCTGGACGTGGTTAGATCACGTCCAGCCCCAGATACACATCATTTGTAAGAGTGAAGAGATTTTCTGTTTGCAAAGCTCTGCTCTAACAAGCCCAAGTGTCTCTAACAATGTATTACTCCAAAGTGCAGATCAGAAAAACAACAAAGAACAAATCATAGTCAGAGCAGAGACCAAGATATTAAAACCATAATTCAGCCCCCAAGTTGACAGAGTAAGATGAGGCAGTGAAACTGTGGCACCATTAGCATGTAAGAGAAGCTGTTATGTGTGTTTAAATGTATTCTGCCCGAAGAAAATTGCTTGTCCTTGCAGCAGGGGTTATCACTTTGGTCCTTGGCAGCACAAGGGGAACATTAAACACAAGAGCAGGCTCATGTATAAAACTAAAAAGTCTTGATAAGATGACCTTGATCCAGGTTGGGAGACTCCCAGGAGTTCCAGAAGCTTTATTAACACCTAAAAGTTAGGCTGTTATTTAAACTTGATTCTCTTCCCTCCCCAGATAAATGAAATATTGACAAAATCTCTTGGCTGGCTGGGTGATGTGTCAGCTGAGGGTGCCTCCATCAGCGGCTGCCTTCCTGGCAGAGCCACCCTTGCTGTGGGTCTGTCTGAGGTGCCAATCTTGTAGGTGCTGCCCATGGAAGGACAGGCTGAGACTGTTTGCCACCAGCACTGCTTTCACGGAGTCACAGGATCACAGAATATGCTGAGCGGGGAGGGACCCACCAGGATCATCAAGTCCAACCCTCAACCCTGCACAGGACCATCCCCAGGAGTCACACCCTGTGCCCCAGAGGTTCATTCAAACCCTCCTGGAGCTCTGGCAGCCTTGGGGCTGTGCCCACTGCCCTGGGGAGCCTGGTCAGTGCCCACCACCCTCTGGGGGAAGAACCTTTTCCTGAGATCCAACCTGACCCTGCCCTGACACAGCCCCAGCCATTCCCTGGGTGCTGTCCCTGCCCTGACACAGCTCCAGCCATTCCCTGGGTGCTGTCCCTGCCCTGACACAGCTCCAGCCATTCCCTGGGTGCTGTCCCTGCCCTCCACAGCTCCAGCCATTCCCTGGGTGCTGTCCCTGCCCTGACACAGCTCCAGCCATTCCCTGGGTGCTGTCCCTGCCCTGACACAGCTCCAGCCATTCCCTGGGTGCTGTCCCTGGTCCCACAGAGCAGAGCTCAGTGCCTGCCACTCCTCTGCTCCTGCCGAGGAAGTTGTACCTGCACTGAGGTCTCCCCTCAGCCTCCAGCTGGACACACCAAGTGCCGTCACACACTGCCCCTCAAGGAGTGCTCAGAGTGATTGCCCCATATTCTGTCATAGCCAACTTTTATTGCTGAGACTTCAATCCATGTGTATTTAATAACTACAACATATGAACAACAGTTTAATTGTAAGCATCCCTTCTCCTGCCAATGCATTTCTGATAGGAAGGAAACCAGTGCTTCTGAAGCCTTAATCATCCTGCTTCCCACCGAGAGTGTTAAATTTTGTTACAAAAAGATCTATTGCTGTGCTTCTCTCTGTGCTTCATCTCTGCCCATCTCTAGATGGATGCTCAGAAGAGTTGGTGGGTAATTTACTCAGCCAAGTGTGCATTTAAGGCTTCAATTGCTTCTCTTAAGTACAGCCCCCTCATTCTGTATCTCACAGTCACTGAAAAACAATAGGGAACTGAAGATGTGAAACTGAGTCCTTGAAAATGTGCTTTGCAGTCCTGGATTGTCCACATCTTCATGATCCTTTGAATTTGCAGAGACACGGTAGGGTTAATGAGTGTCATTTATCGAAAAGATAATGAGGCATTAGGCCTGGAGCTGGCCACTGACCTGTGTGTGCTGCACCTTCACCATCCAATACCAAAACAGAAGTGGTTGGGATGAAGGTTAAATATCAGGTGCCTTTGAGGAAGTAATCCAAGTGATATCAGACCATTTGGATGTAGTTTGAACCACGTGACCTCACCTCTGTGTGGGCACAGACAGTGCCTCTAGTCCAGCTGAAAGGTGGCAACCTATAATCAGGGAACCACAGAATGGTTGGGTTGGAAGGGACCTTAAAGCTCATCTCATCCCACCCCTGCCATGGACAGGGACACCTTCCTCTAGACTAGGTTGCTCCAAGCCCCATCCAAACTGGCCTTGGACACTTCCAGGGGCGGGGAACTTGCTGAACTCCTATAACTTGGTAATGTTGCTGAGCCTGCTGCAATTTGTAACTGAACCTCTCACACAGATTTTGAGACCTCGTTTAAAACAACCTGAGTGTGGAGGCCCAACCCAGACAAACTGCAGCATAACAGGGAGCACCACGTGGAGATCCATGTCCTGCCTGGAGCAGCCACACTGAGCAGAGACTCTGAGGAGTGGGAAAAGCAGTATCCCTGTGCCTTCTGCCCCTTCCCTTTCTGTAGGGAACCAAATGTGATATGAAGAATGGGAACAGTGCTGCAGGCAATGGATGGAGGAGGAAAGAGAAGCAGCAGAATCAGTGGGAATTGAATTTGAAGCTCCCAAAGTTTAAACGTTGAAAGATTTTGCAGTTTCTCCCCGCCATGGTTTCTGTATCATCCCCCATGTTATGAGTCACTGAGGCAGTAGCTAGAAATTTTAACTTTTATTTTATTTTATAAGGAAAAATGGATTAGTAGTTTAATTAGTGATTTCAGCAAGTAGTATCAGCTCCAGCCCTTTGGCAGAGGTAGTGATCAGCTCCAGCCCTTTGGCTGAGGTAGTGATATCAACAAGTGATATAGCTCTTGAGTCTCAGTGATATTAGCTCTTGCGAAGGCAAGAAGTAGGGCAACACAGTGCTCACCGGGTGGTAAAGCACTGGGCAGATTGGACTCTCCAGCTCCCAAGGTCTGCAAAGGGTCTGTGTCTTGGGGTCTGCTTATATCCACTTTTCCTGGGGTAGGCCACGCCCCTTTTCGCAGGCGCCGTTCATAAGGGTTTCTCAGTTTTCAACCAGGTCGGACAGGGATCTTTGCTCGGTGTTGCGCAATCCTCGTGGCTGTCTGAGGGGGGGTGGGGTGCCCATGTGGCTCTGCAGCGTGGAATCTGGAGCGCCGGGGAAGGGGATCCGTGCGGCTGCTCACGCTGGGTCTATGCTGCCAGAGGAGCCGGGCGAGGCACCGGCGGGAGGAGAAG
>VWZD01007429.1:33215-63111 GCA_013396695.1 Sakesphorus luctuosus | reverse complement strand
CCGGTGTGGCAACCGGGGCTGTGGGATGTGGAAAGGCACGGGACCGGGGAAAGAGATTCATGGCGGGGGAAAGACAGGGAGGGCGGCAGCAGGGTGCCGGTGTAGGCCAGGGCCACGTGTGGGGTAGGGAAACTAGCTCCTGGGATCCGGGCTCTGGCTTGGGGGGGGATGGGGGAAAGGAGCAGTGGAGTGGAGGGCTTGTCCGGGCTGGTCAGGCAGCAGGAGGGGCCTGGGGGGGCACCGGGAGGGACCAGAGGAGGGGGGCAGGGCCCCCCTCTCGGTACCGGGGAAGGTTTCAATTGCCGTTTATCCATCTCTTTCACAGTGAGAATGGGTTAGCTGGGTGCGGTAGAGTTCTTTTGTCCAGGTGATCTTTATCTCTGGAGCTCCATTTCTGAAAAATTCTGCCCTTGGGCTCAAGTCCCAACAGGGTTTTAAAACGCACACACACACACACACACACACTTCTAAATTCTAATAAAAATAAAGATTAGCAAATTAAAATGAATTCATTTATCACACCCCATGTTCCTTCTTCCCCTGTGTGTCCCCCTGCAGTTCTGCCTGATGAGCCTCGACATCTGGAGGCGCCAGTGCCACCTCTGCAGGGCTGGATCAGTTCCGCCCGGGCATGTCCCCCTCTTCGTGACCGCCGACTCCCACCACTGCCACGCCAGGCAGCTGCCACGCCCCTCACCCAGCGACAGCCACGTGGCCCCCCTGCCACCGCCGGGGAGCACCACAGTGCCTACACCATGCGGCGCCAACAGCACGGGCAGCAGCAGAGGCGGTGGCATGGGCGGTGCGCCAGGACCGCAGTGCCCAGAGCCCACCAGCAGATGCAGCCACAGCAGCCTTCCCAGAGCCCCGGGACAACTGGCAGTCTGACAGAATTGTGCCCGTCTCTGCCGCCCGTCCAGCCCCGATCCCCAAGCCGCTATTGGTCAGTTATGGGTGTTTCTCCATTTGCTAGTCGGGTTGTCAATTATTGAGTTTGCCCTGCCCCTGGACCCATCTCAACCGAGTTCTTGAGCCCTGTCCCTCAGATGTTATAGGTTACTGACGCAATCCCTCCTAAGTTTCCACCCCCTTCCAAGCCCCTCCCCGAGCTGACCCTTTAAAGGTTTGCTCCCCCACTGAATAAAACCTTTTTGGTTTACCCCCACGTTGTGCGTGGTGTGTTCTCTGAGAAGCCGTTCCCACCATGGTTGGTTTCCATTACCTTTCCACCCACCTGCCCACATGTCAGAGCTCTTTGGGTTTGACATCTACTCTGGATCAAATTCTCCCTAAACCACTGAGTTACCCCCTTCTGACCAAAGTTCCCACTGACATAGAAACCTTTCCAAGCTGATTGCAAAGAATCTCTTTACTGTCATCCTCCAAAGCAACTTTCTCTTGATAGAAGAAATTGAAGCCCAAGCAGTGCTGTGAGCCATGGGAAACTGAGCCCACCTCTGGTTTCTTTATGGATGTATCATAGTGCTGGGAGGGTTCTGTTCAGCCACCTGGAAACCTTCAACAAGGTCAGCTTCAATGTTTGGTTTCTCTCTCTTGATTCATTAAGGAAGAAAACCTGCCCTGGCTCACTGGGATGGCTGATACTGTTTGGATGAGGATTGTACATGGATAAGATGCTCCAGAGCATTGTTATCACAATGAAATATGGGAGGTTGTGTTAGTGTTGGGGATTATTTTAGTTTGTTTACCAGAACCACATAAGAATTATTATTATTAGCTGTACTTGTCGCGAAGAATTCTATGCTCATTGTGATAAACCTGAAGCAATTGTTTTAAATAACAGACTGGACCTGCAATTAGGAGAGAAATAATCCATTATAAGCTTTTTAATTGCTCAGGCATTGAAGAAAGACCAAAAAGGTTGCTGTTCATCACAGTGGCTTTACAGCACATCATTGCTTTCTTTGGCTGGGATTTGTCATCCTGATGATATGAGCTTCCTTTTTAAGCCAAATTTCTCTCTAACTCAGCATACCCACTTGGGAGATTTCAGCCCCTGGGCTAGTTGATAATGTGATTGCAGATGTTTGCTTTTTTAAGCAGATTACTGAGGTGGCTGAATGTGATATTGAGATTTAGCAGTTGTTATTAGGACTTGTCTTCCAGCAGGTCTGGGATGGGAATTTCAGTTTAATCATTGCAACTTAGACTTATGAGGTTCAGATAAAATAACTATTTGCAATTATGTGGCTGGGGCCTCCTGAGTGATCTCAGATTCACCTCAGGCTGTTATTCAGTAAACAAGCTCCCCAGCTCTTAACTTGCCTGTCAGGATCCTTCCCTACAGCAGCTCTGGAGCTTTAACAGCACTTTGCTGGCCCAAGAGAAGTGATGTGGCCAGGTTGGATGGAGCTTGAACAGCCTAGAATAGTGGAAGGTATCCCAGGGGGTGGAACTGAGTGATCTCCAGGGTCCCTTCCAACGCCAGTCATCCCATAATTCCATAATTCTATGATTTCTGCAGAGCTGGGGGAGGATCTGTGTAACCTTTACATGCCCTGCTCACCAGTGTAGGGTTCAGGAATAATCTGATCTTTGGGATTAAATTTTTCCAGACTGGCTTCCTGATTTTTTTCCTGCTTTTCTCACCCCCATGACATCATGGTGGGAACAGGGCTCCTGCTCTATAGGGGTACCAAGGTCAGGTTCTGTGTGTCCTGGCCTTGCCATTACACTGCAGGTGCTTTAGTAGGAGTTGTTCTTGTGACATCTGAACAAGTTCGTATCCTGTGGTGGAGGGAGCCAAGAAATGCAGAGTATTTCCATCTGGAAGACTTTCAGAAGCTCTTTGCGAGAGATTTTAAATTATTTTACTTTAAAATGTTAATTAGTTAAACTTTCTTGATGGCCATGTGCCCATTTTCCAGAATGGGGAGGAGACACACAAAAGACCAGCTTGCCCAGAATCATTGAGATGTAAGAGCCAAAAGCAGGAGCTGCACTGTCACACCTCATTTGGCCCTTGCTCCTGTTTCCCTGGGCAAAGAAAGAACCTGTCCTTGGTGAACTGTGAGGAGGATAGCTGTCCAATTAGGCTGCCTGAAAGATGACTTCATTTAGAGCCCTCTTTGCACAGGAGCAGTTCATTAGTTATGGTAATGAAAGGGTGTGTGAATGCTGGGTATGTACACATATGGATATCACCCCCAGACAGGGAGGTAACCTGTGGGATCCCACAGCTTGGTATTCCCTGTGGAACCCACACTCGTGTGTTCCCTGTGGCATCACACAGCTCTGTATTCCCTGTGGAATCACACAGACACGATTCCCTGTGGGATCCCACAGCTTGGTATTCCCTGTGGAACCCACACTTGTGTATTCCCTGTGGGATCACACATCCATGTGTTCCCTGTAGCATCACACAGCTCTGTATTCCCTGTGGGATCACACAGCTGTTATTCCCTGTGGGATCACACAGACACGTATTCCCTGTGGCATTACACAGCTCTGTATTCCCTGTGGGATCACACATCTGGGAGCTCTTCCTCCCAAGAGCTCAGCACATCATTCCTCTCCTATCAGAGCTTGCCATGTCTATTTTCCTGGAAGCTGTGGGAGGTTTCTGCCATTTTCCTCTCTGTTCCCTGTGATTTTGCTGAGCGCTGCTTGGTTTTGTCTCCCTCCTTTGGTACCTGGAGGGATGCTCTGACTGCTGGAGTATTTCCACCTGAGCATCACCCCACACCTAGAATTAACCTCTAGAGACCAAGAATGGAATCCCCACCCTCACCCTAAATGAAATTCCCATTTTCTTCATTTTCTTCACGTAACAACAGTGAAAAGTGAAGTCCACTCCCTGCTGACTGTGGAAAATGGGACAGATGTACGGCCACATTCCTCCTCTGGGAAGGAGCAGTGAGCACAGTGTATCCACCATGTTCACTGCTCCACGGGCAGGGAAACCTATAATTCCATCAGCATTTTAGAAGAACTCCGGATCTTTCACAGATTTGCATTCCTTTAGGCACACACTTGCACGTAAATGTCAAAATATCTTCTGTTTTCAGCTCACCTTTGGTGAGAAAATCACCAGGGAGCAGAGGCCCCACGTAGAAGAGGTGGAATTCCAGCTGCAAAGAAACCTCCTTCGGATTTTTCTTGCAGGAGATGCTCTGCTCTGCTTCTTCAAACCCCAGAGTATGAGTAAACTTAAATTATTGAGGCAAACAGCACAGGGAGCTTCAAGTAAGGATTAGACAATTATATGAATAAGAATAGGGAGGATAAAAAGATATCGAGTTGCCTGTTTCTGCTTAGAAATTCATCACCACAGCACAAGCAAGGTAGGAATCCACCAGCATTGCCATCAGGGAGAAGATCTCAGCATGTCTTGCAGCAATGACTTTGGATGCATCTCTGGGTTGCTAAGCAGAGAAGTTTTAAAGAGACCTTGTTTTTCAGCAGGTGGTTGTTTTGCTCTTTCTGACACCCCCATTCCTTTGTTATGGGAAGAGATGATGCCTTAAAGAGCTCAGCACCTTGAAATGCCTGTTCCCTACGAAACAAGAAGCATATTGATAATCATCTGGGACTCGTGAGCTCAGAATAGATTGCTCTTGCTCATAGTTTTGAAGTTTTGTCTAATATATATAGTAATTATTCCCCAGCACAGAGGGAAAGGCAACCAGGACCCCATCAGGCTCAGCAGTGTACAGAGCTACGGGATGGGGGAAGAGTTTCATCTTTAGGTTCAGTTCCCCCTGAGGGCCTAATTTAGTGAAATATCAGCTCTTCTGAGGAGGTCAAAGCATGTGCAATTATCTGGGGGCTGCTCAGGGTAACAGCACAACTTGGGGTCTTAGATCACCTTCCAGAGGTTTCCCTGTCCTTGGTCTGGCTCTGGAGAGAGCCAAGGCAGGCTGGATGTCTAAGGGTTCATTGCCACACAGCTGCTTACACAGCTCCCCTTCCCTCATGCCCAGCTGCTTTATCCCAGCTCTGCTCCACCCCTCAGTTGTGCCAGCCTAGCTCTTTTTTGGGGACCAAGCTGGAATATGGCTCAGCATCTTTTTGGGGTGTTACCCACAGGGTCCTGTGCTCCTTCTCAAAGTGACAGCTAACAGTGAACCATATTTGTAGCTTTCTGGGCACTTCACAGCTGTCGGCAGTGTGTCCCCTGAGCTCAGTCAGAGCCTTAAAATGCCAAAATAGTCTCCTTCTCCCTCAAATGGGGATCCTTTCCCAATAATCAGGGGATACATTTCCACGAGGTTATGTCATTACAGCATTTGTGCCACACAGATGAACAGTTTTGATTCTCTCCAGCAGAAAGAAGCAGTTCACAGACACACTCAGGTGACAATGACATTGTTCTCTCTGTGTCTGCTGAAGTGACAATCACTGAGGGGATAAAGCAGAAGACTCTAGATAAATCTATACATAAATTATCATCAAAGAGCTTCTCTCTCACTCCTTCTCTTATTTCATAGACCATTGACCAATATTCCCACGAAACCATCTTTTAATGGAAAGGAAAGATTTCCTTCTAGGCAAGGGGAGAAAAATGAAAAGATTATTTGCTTGGACAGATCATCTGGAGCAGGGAAATCAGCTGGGATTGTTTATTCAGCAGAAGAAACAGGAGCACTGATGACAAAAACTCACTTATAACCCAGGAGAAATATCACACTCTGCTTAGCAAAACACTTCCTGCACATGTGGGACCTCTGCTGCTGTTTTCTGCAGTTGTGACACTGAAATAAATGTGTTTTCCTTTATGACAGCCAGCTCTGTTATCACCCAGGGGAACTTTGGCAAATATCAGGGCTGCTGGATGGGTATCTTTGCTCCTGGATTCTTCTATTATTGAAACATGTGGTGCCTCAGGGGGGTTTGATTTTTGATTTTTTCAATTTATAGATTTTAGAAGTACTTGTAACTGTAGTAAAATGCAGATTTAGTGTGTTAATATTTCTGGCAGCTTAAGTTCAATGTTGATATATTCTAACCCCTATCCCATATCAATGCCTAAAATTCCACTAGTTATTTAGACTTCTTTTCAAGGTAGAAGGCGGAATAGTATCTTTAGGTCTGTACTACAAGACATAAACATAAGCCACCTTGAAGCCAGAACACTGGAAGACCTCCAGGTATTCCTGAATGCTACGAAGAAGAGAAAGATGATGAAGAAGGGCTCCCACTGTCCCCCAGACTCAAATCCTGATGAGGTGTGCTGGAGGTGGGACAGAGCTGGACCAAGAGATGGGTAAAGAAGGGATTGGGTGAACAATGTTATAAAAACCATGGAAACCAGGGTTTGGAGGGCGTGTCATCATGTATTACTGAAGGCCCTAGGCCTGACACCAAAGAATCTACCTTTTTATCTTATCCCACACTAACTTGGCTCAGAGTCCAGTTTTCTACGGTCTCTCAAGGCATCACATGAGTAGCTGTGTGTGATTTATCTCTGTGTATGATTTCTGGGTGCCAAGTATTTCATTGATTAGTGCATCCTGCCTTTCACCAGCTGGGGGTACCTACGACAGGGGCTGCTGGAATTTTCCCATTCCTTTACGATCTTCCCAGCACTCCCCAAAGCTGGTGTGACTTTTCTTAGCAGTGCATTGACATTTTCCTCCAGAACAAGCTTAGAGGAGAGATGTAATGTGTGGTTAAATGAAATAATTTGCAGCAGCACCTGGAGAAAGGATGGCTGAGCACGCAGGGAATTTCCTCAGGAGCTGGGATCAGCATCCAGACTATCAGGCAGCCACTGATGTGATCCTACTGGTGCCTACATGCCCCACATGTTGCAAATGGGAGGGTGGTTCTAACCTGTCTTCAGTTTTACCATGACATTGTACCTGAGCAGAGATGAATCATTTCACTCTGCTCGTCCAGGTTTGCCCTAAGGTGACATTAAAATGTGTGCAATCATTGCTCCTGCCAGAGCTCCTGTTGTACCTGTTCCCACACAGCTCCCCAGAACCATCATCCCTGTCTGCACTGCAGGTCTGTTCAGAATTCACTCAGCAGCCCTCAGAAGACATTTATTATTAATATTATTACTGGTATAAACCCCCCTGCTCTGGTTACAGCCAAGTTCTTTGATCTCTGACCTCACTGAGAGGAAATATTAGTGGGGCTCCACCAGATTGCAGCCCAGATTTGCAGTGGGTGGTACAGGGCTGGCTGCTGTGGATCCCTCCTGGAAGTGCCACTTGATCCAGAGTGAAAATGTCTGGAAAAACTGACAGAATTCTGGCAGAAATAGCTCCAAGCCTTTCCATGGACTCCCCATGGAGTTCTGCTGAGGGGCTCATGGGTCAAAACCCTGGCAAGGCAGGGTCATGGCACAGTCCTGTTTATTTTCCCTGCCCAGGGCAGAATAAGTTTGGGAGCTGCCTGTGCTCTTTGAGCCACAGCTTTTGTGTTCCAGAGATCTGATCATGGCTCCTTAATGAGGCAGAAGGAAAATAAACTCCCTCAAGTTCAGCTTCTTCTGTTCACTGTAGGAGTCTGTAATAGAATTAATCCTGTTAATCCCTTGCAGAAACTCTTTGCCATTGGAAAAACTTGGGTGGAAGCTCAGAGGTCCATGAATTCCAGCTGTGACTGTACCAAACTGGAAATTAAATTGGTTTGGATCACAGCACTTGCAAAAATTCTCACAGTGATCAGGTTTATTCTTATTAAAATCAGCAGTTTAGTTTGTAAAGAACCATTCAGGGCTTCCCTTGTAGGACACATTTGATGTGACAGCTTAACCCTGTACTTCTACAAAGTGATAAATCTGTGGTTTGGCACTTGGGACCAGATCAAAAGCTCCAGTGACATGTGGAACAATGCACTGAACTTGTGCAAACTCTCCATTTGGATCAAGTCTGTTACAGAGATGGTGTCTGATGACTTTGACTTGATGGATTTTATGATCAGGTATCTTTTATCTTTACAGAGGTAACACAGAGCTGCATAAACACCACAGTGAACACTGACGAGTTTGATACAAAATAGGATCATAGTATGCTGCCTAATTAAATCAAATTTGTACTGCCAGACTACCTCGTGCTTCCTTTATCTGACATTGAAGTGGAACCACTCTAATATCGTCTAAATAAAGGAAATGTTGCCAGGAGCTGTGATTATAAAGGCTACTCAAGGCCAAGCTTCATGACCCACATCTCATTTGGGGGGCTCTGCAAAACCCACTTTGGGAGGGCTCCGGGGTGCCTTCCACAAGCACAGAACCTCCTGGTCTTCTGTCCCTGACTCTCCACTGCATCTGAAATTTAATCTAATGGTTTTCAAGTTGCACACTCCAAAATCTAAAGCCTCGAATATTAGTGGATGAGTCTAGAAGAATTAGGGGTTCATGTTTCTGCTTTGATGCCTCTGTTAAACCAAAAATATAACATAGTGGGCAGGTGAACAGCTGTAAGTGCAGCCCCTGCTGCTTCCCCCACAGGTTGTCTCTTCCACCTGGCTCCATGTTCCCATGAAACTTCTGTGCCAGGAATAATTTCACAGGGCTGAGATCTGCTTCTCCACATCCAGAGCAGCAGGTGGGCCCTGAGCGAGGGAGAGGACAGAGGTCTTTGCGCTGCAGAGGAGCCAGGAAGGTCCTGACTGGCCTTGTTACACTGAGCTGATGAGCAGGAGCAAAGCAGAAATCTGGCCACGGCAGCCCTAAGAACATTGGGTTCCTTTTCTAGCACTTCTGTCTCATGAGTATTGGCAGCTGCCTTTATCCACAACGAATTGTGCCCACCCTGCTGTATCTTCTGGAGGACTCGTGTGTGTTCTTCCATCCAGCACGTCTGGCTTGCTCACTTTCCCTCCTTTTCATCACTGCAGACACGAAAGATGTACCTACAGGTAAAAGATGAATTTGACATTGAGAAATGTGAGTGAAATGCACAGAGAATTTAACAAAAGTAATTGGAAATTATTCCCAAAGCCACCCTCAAAGCAGGAAATGGTTTTGCTTTTATATGCAGATTGTTTTTAAAGGACACACAAATTAGTTTGAGCCGGGAAGAGCAGTTCAGGGGAGAGAGAAAAGGGATTTAGCCCCAGCATATCCCGTCCAGCTAAAGATATGCTAAACCCAGCAGCAAAGCCCCTCAAATTAGGAAAGGGAGAGAATTTACACAGAACTTGCCCTTGTGCCTTTTCCTCGGGACCTGCCTGAGTTGATCTGCGCTTAATGCAGATGCTAATGGAGCCCGAGATAAACCGAGTTTACCGAGAGGCTTCATGGAACATGTTAAGCGAGCGGTTCTTACAGAAACGTCCCCGCAGCGCTGGGAGTGCGACAAATCGATTCGTTCTTGTTTGCTCCTGCAGTTCCGAAAGGAAATGTTGAACCCTTTAAACAGCTGAGCCGCTTGGTGGCCGCACACGTCAGTTTTAGTGTTAGGACATCCAGTTGTTCCCAGGGTTTGCCTGCGAGCAGCTGCTCCGTCCAACCCTTTTGCCTTGGTTTTGGGGGGAGGGTTGACTCAGGTTTCCAGTCGGGGGATAACCAGAGGAAGATGTGCTGACTGCAGCCTGCTAATCCTCACCAGAGAGGAATCAAGGCAGCACTCACAGAACCATTTAGCTTTTCCATTCCTCGCTTCTGAGCAGCTCTTTTTATTCCTTGCGTGATCCTCTTGACCCTCCTCTGGTTTATGGCATCAGCAAGGCTTTATCTCTGGTTTTTTGTTTAATTTAAACCTTATCCCTCAGCTGCCTCCTGCAGATTTTCCATCTCTCTTGGGGCTGCCAGGAGGCCTGCACGCCACAGAGCTGGGCTGAAATGTACTGGCTGTCAGGTCACACCTTCCCTTACCTTCCTAGTTCAGAAAATCTACAATACATAGTAATAATATTTTTTTAAAGGAAGGAATCGCTGATAAACCCACTTATTCTCCATTTCTACTGCCCAAGTCTACTAAGAATAAAATATATCTGCCTAACAACTTTTATGTGATGTGAGTTCTTTCATTTCCCAGAACAAAGATTTGTCTCTGAATTGACATGAGTTCTTCCCAGCATGTACTGTCAAAATTGGGCACTTAGTGAGATAAATTCCTCTGCTCAGGTACAGATTTTTCTAAGGCAGCTGCAAAAAAGCTACTTTATAGAAAGGAAGTCATTTTCTAAGTGCTTTCAGCAAAACAACTTTAAAACTTAACTCGAAACCCCAGCATTCCAGGTGCTGTCCTATGTGCTGGCAGCTCTCCATAAATCCCAGGGCCTTGCACTGACTGGAACAAGGACAACGCCTTGAGGTTCAAGCTGGTGTATTTCTGGAAACTTTTATTACTTTTCAGGATTAAAACAAGTGTACAGCATGAGTCAGTATTTTGGGGAAGCTCTTATTTTTAGGGTATTCTATTTTCATGCTTATATTTTTATTCTCACGTTGAAGAGGAACTGGCCAAGCAAACATAAGTCACAGCCCTGGGTCAGTTAAATTCTGTGAAATTCCTGATTCACCCCCTGGAAAGAGTCAGGGAGTTATCAAAGCTATCACCTTGCCCCTACAAACTAGGCACTCTGTGTGTGCTCAGTATGAGCACCACTGTAGGACATTCTGCTCACCTCAATTCAGATGGAACATTCTGAGGTCAAAAATATCAAAGTCATGCGTTTGTTCATCCAAAGTTTGTTATAACTTACAGGAGGTGTTTCCAAACCCCTTCATGGTTCCAGTTTGCTGTTAGAGAGGCAGCACTAACAGGGGAAAGGCTCCAGCATTTACTTCTAGACAGATAAGATTTTTAAGCCTTGGCCTCTGCTCCTGCTGATAACACCCATGGAGTCCTTTTAAGGTCCCTTCACACTCTAATCCCGCAGGATCCAGTGCTGTGAGGAGGTGTTAAAACACTCCAGCAGCGAGGAGGAGATTTTGACAACTTCTTTCTCTCTGTCCCGCTGGGAAGGAGATGGCTGTAGCCGGGCATCCTGAATCCCAGCAAGGGGCCAAAGCTGGCATTGCCAGCTTATCCTCAGAAAACTGGCTCAAATTGATTTGGGTCTTAATTCCTCAGCCACTGGAAGAGACCAGTGATGTAAAGAAAGAAAAAGACCACTAAGCCACTGGAAAAGAGGAAGCAACACATAGTTTTGTTATCTTCATGTAATATTTGTACAAGACATTAATGTCATTGAAATTAGGGCCAAAAGGTCCTCCTTTAGCAGCACTGCTTAACTGAGAGTCCACCAGGGGCAGCTCAGCCACAGGCAGTGTTTTACCATCAATTTACTGGTTGAAGTGTGTGTGTTAAGCAGAGTCCTCCTGAGTTTTAAAGATTCTAAGGAGTCCACAGTTAATAACTCCACGAAGGCGCCTCCCTGTCCTCAGTTGCCGAGCAGTGACAGCTCCAGAAAGGGAATCAAAGTCCCCTGACATGTCCCCCAGAGCACAGCAGCAGTAGCGGAGGCTGCAGGTGCCGCAGCACAGCGTGGCCGCGGGGCCGTCCGAGCGCTCGGGGCACTGGAACCCCCGGTGCCAGCGCCGGGCACCGCCAGTCCGGCCGTGGCAATACTCCCCTGCCCGGACCGGGGCACAGCCCAGGGCCAGCAGCAGGGCACAGAGAACACCCCGAGCCATGCTGGGCACCTCTGGGCGCTGGGAATGCGCTGCCCTTTCCCCTTCACCTTCTTTTGGGCGCTACCTGAGCTCCTGCTCCGAGAGGTTTTATCTCCTGCCTGCGACCTGCCTCTAATCCCCTCTTTACAGCAACAAAGAAGTACCCACTGATTGAAAATCATTTGCAGCTCCTCCAGCTCGACCTTCCTCATCTCGCTCCCTCATCCCGCACGGGGCAGGTTCCTGCTGGACTTGGCACATCCCACACCCCTGGCAGGGCATTTCCAGCACAAGGGAACGGGGATACGGATCCTGGCACCAAAACTTCATTCACCCCTTCAGGGTCTCGTCAGTATCGAAGTGTCAGAGGGGACAGCACAAGTGAGAAATGAAATGTCTGGAGCAGAAAGAAAATTCAGGGTAAGCAGCTTCTAGCGGGCTCTAAGGTGTAAGTGGTTCCCACTGGCAGCAAGGTAATTTTTATCCATTTAATACGGACAATCAATTACATGCATATAAAGAAGATTTTAATCTGAATATGTAGGAAAACATCATCTCGAAAACTGTAAGCTGGTCTAGTTTCTGTCTCTGGAGTTGAAAATTCAAAAGGGTTTTTTGCACTTCTTCTTTCCCTCCTCCCAGTGCAATCCAAGAATTAAACCCCGTGTTTCAGGGTACAAAATGTCTATTTTAAGATCTTCAGAAGTTTCATCTACACAGTGTTACAAAGCTCCTGCAGCAGCACAGGAGTGGCAGTGACCTCTTCAGCTTGGAAGTAAAAATAAACCCAGACCCTTTGGGGTCTTTCTTAGCCCCCCTCCAAGTCCAACTGTTTGCTGTATTATGAGAATCTGTGTCTGGAGTCTTACTTGAGGCCTTCAAAACATATTTAATGGACACAAAAGCTGATCCCACACAATTTTTAGGAGTGCTGCCAGTGATTGTAGAGGGAAGCTGTCCAGTGATCAAAATTGTAGAAACATTCGTGCAAAGACATCTCCCTTCTGATGATTTTTGGTTTAATATTTGATAACAGCTTGCACTTTTATGCTCCATTACAGATTTTGTAGGTTCAGTTGAGCCATAATTCAACCTGCCAACAACATCAGTCTCTTCACCTTTTCCATTCACTCACCTCTCGTGCATCATTTTTAATTGGCTTTTTGGCAAACGCGGTTGAAGAGCTCTTCGGATTCAGAATTGTTAAATGAAATCTCTATTTTGAACCAGAGACCTTTCCAAATGCTGCTCAGCACCTTGGGATGTGCATTTGCCCTGCAGCATTTCAGCCCTGCAAGTGTAAGGTTGGCTGCCTGCATGGGACCCAGTCCTATAAATCCATGGGAATGATCCAGAAAATACTGAGCAGCCCCTCCACCCTTTCCAGAGAGCCAGGGGTGAAGGATGTGCCATTAAATCGCTGAAGTGACACTTCAAGTCCAAAGCTAAATTTGCCTTAAGGTAAATTCTAGTTTGCTCACACATTCAACCCCAACACTATTAGCCCAGATTAAATATTAATCTTAATAATTTGTTGTTTTGAGGAAAAGCAGCCCCAGCCAGGCTTTAACAAGCGTTTAGCACTGTGTAGAGTTCATCAGGAACAAAAGTACCTCAGTAAAGAGAACGGGATGCAACTATTTCCTCCCATCTTCCAGGTTAAAAGAGTATTAAGACCCCTCGAAGTCAGGCATTCAAATGCTAAGAGATCCCTGAAGGTATTCCTGGCATTAACAATTAACACTTTCCTGGCTGCCCTTACTGATTCCCTCTCCCTGCATACACACCTTTAAAAACTGGATTATTTTTTCCCCCATGGGATTCCACTACCTCACTTTGAAGGGCAAAAGTCTTGGAAGTCAAGCGGAGGGTTTCTGTTCAGACTCTGAATGTGTGTGTGTGTTTTCATTTTGGTTTGGGTGAGGGATTTTTGGAGGGGGTACTTGTATCCCAGATCCAAATCTTCCATCTCCATTTTGTCATGGACTGTGACATTCACTTAACCAATGCAGAGGCGGAGGTATAATTGTGTATAAAATGGTATATGATTACACAGAATTGTGTATAAAATGGCATGTGCTTAACACAGCTTGTGAAACACTTCGAATTTCGACAGGACCAAAAGGGCTCCGGGGATATATTGGGATGCTAATTGTGAACTGAGGTTAAACCATGAATAATATTCTCTTGTAATTCCTTCTGTTCATCTTTCTTAGCCTTTCAGCTGCCAGGGTGAGAATTTGCAAGCTTGTTCTTTGCTGGCTTTGGGAAGATTTAACCAGGATTTTTGAGTGGGTTGTTTGTTTTTGGGTTTGTTGTTTTTGTTTTTTATGAGAGGACAGAGGTAATGATTTTCTATTATTAAAAACAACAATCAATCCTCTTACCTTTTCCTGCCTCCAACACAACTGGAACTTTGAATTCACATGTTGTCATGGAAATAGCCCTGAGAGAGAAGGTTTTTTTTATATTATGAGGGTTGTTCCTCTTATTTAGGGAAATACACATTTGCCCTTATCAATTTTATGTAGGAAAATGGTTCAAAATTCCTGTTATTCTAAAAGCACAAACTGAAAACGTCCCAGTTTGCAGCTACTTTGCCTCCTCTGCAGTACCAGAATCAGGATTTTACAATCAAATACTTGCACTGAGAGACTCAAAGGTGAAGAGAGTGCAGGGAAATAAGGAATATGGGGGGTCTCGTCCTGCTCAGCAAGGAGAACAGCAGAGTGGTGGCTCATGACTGTGAACTGAAGACCATCGTCCTTTTTGGGGCATTATTATGGGGCTGAGCCAGCAGTTTCCAACAGACTTCGGTACAACGCAGGTCTTGAATTTTCCCTGAGCGAGGGGACTTCACTCCTGGTGATTTTCTCTCTTCTTCAAACCCTGGTTCTGTTTTCTCCTGCCTCAAGAGGCAGCCTGATTTCTGCACTTTTCCACCCCAGGTCTTTGGAGGAGGAAATTACGAGTTCTTGTGTTCCCTGCTGGGCTCTCCCCTCCAAAACGAGCCCCCTCTTGCTCTGAGCAAAAGGCTCCAAGGACTGTCCTCTCCCAAAGAGTCCGACCACCTATTCCAGGGATTACTGGGAAAGGGGATGGCAGAGTTTATCGAGACGGTGATTTCCCGGAGGCGCTTCGGGAAAGATTGTTCTGCCTCAACGCTCTGATTGTTCAGACACAATCAGCCTGATTTACAGGACAGAAGAGTCCTCGTGGCTGCAGTGGCAGTCAGGAGGAGCTGCTGGACCTCGGTCTGGGTAAGGATCAGGTGAGCTCAGTCCATGTAAAGCTCAGGTGAGCCCTGTCTGTGTTAAGCTCAGGTGAGCTCAGTCCATATAAAGCTCAGGTGAGCTCTTTCTGGGTAAGGATCAGGTGAGCTCAGTCCATGCAAAGCTCAGGTGAGCTCAGTCCATATAAAGCTCAGGCCCAGGTGGTGCCAAACAATGCTGCCATTGCAGGTGGAATCAAGAATCAAAGCCAGTAAGAGCTGAACAAAACCTTCATTGCCTCCTCAAATCACAATGTATTTAGACTTCAAAGAAGTCTTGAGTTTTGGTTTAGTCAGTTAGTTAGTTAGTTAGTTAGTTAGTTAGTTAGTTAGTTAGTTAGTTAGTTAGTTAGTTAGTTAGTTAGTTAGTTAGAAGTTTTTCTTTCTTTTCCAACGTGCAGCTGCTTCAGAGTTTGAAGTATTAGAAGGCTGAAATGCTGGGAATCTCACAGGAAAACTTGCTTTTCAAATTCTGGGTTGGATGAGTCTCTGACCCTTGAGCTCTTACTATTTTGTGTTTAATTTTTCTGCAGCAGGTGTTTCCTAGTCAAGTGTAAAACACTGCTGTGCTGCCAGAGGCTTGGCATTTACATCTGAGGACACTGAGAAGGACCATGACAGCTCAAATCATGCTTCAGCAGCCTAACTCCAGGTCTATGCAGCATCTGGGCTCACCAGAGCATGGTCAGGGTGTCTCTTAGGCTGGGGAATACCAAGTTCATTGGTATCTGTGTGTGTTACCCATCAGGCAAGAAAAGTGTGCAAGGGGCTGAATAAAACAACACAGAAATAATTCTTGTCCTGCCAATAGACTACATGGGGGGAGATGGACAACGGAGCGGTGGGACTGGATCAGGCCTGAGCTCAGCTTACTGTGAGCTACAGCAGAGCCTGCCTTGGGGGAGGATCTGTGAGTGCTTACAGGGAACTTCTCTCAATCAGGGCAATGGAATGTGCAAAAAAACCCCATTTCACTGAAGTTTTAACAAGCTGGAGGCTTTCTGGGCTGGCAGGGAAGTGGAATGAACATTTTCAGGGTGACTGAGAGGTGGAAGAAAAGGTGAGGAGCAGCCACAAAGATTTTGGAAACTTGTTGAGGAAAAGGCTGAAAATAAAGGAAAGAAGCTTATGCTTGATATAAAAGAGAATAAGGAGTCAGCAGGGAAGGCTCAGAGAGAGGAGTGAGCAGACAGAGACGGGTTATATTTATCAAGGTGGTAACCATAACAATATGCTGAAAGTCTGGCAGTGCTTCCCCTAAGAACACTTGAAACACTGAACATAAAGACAAGAAAATTACGAGATAATTTCATGCAGGAACACATCCTTCACAGTTATATTAAGAAAAGAAGATGGGATAAGCTTTGCTAAATCACTCTCCTTCTTCAACTTCCATGGGAACAAGGCTGTGCAGCAAAGGGAGGGTTGCAACCCAAATTCCAGACCTCAGTCAGTCCCAGGGAAAGGCAGATGGACACACAGAAAACATGCAAACTAGTAAAGAGAAACTCTTTCAAAACCACTCTGTCACCAAAAGGTTTTCAGCAGACAAGGGCACGTGATGCCTGAGCTGGAACAGGTTGAATTAAGCAGTGACTTGGGTGTCCATTGCAAAACTCATTCTTGTGTTTCTTGTCTTCACAGAGCTTTCTGGATCTCTTGTGTCTTTGTTGAAATTATTCTGATGCCTCTTGTGGTCATGTCTCCTGACACTTCCCTGCAGACACGAGCTGGGACCTGCCTGGCACTCAGCCCAGCCATCTCTTCCCTGCTGAGTTTGCTGGCAGAGCATGTGCCCCTCGGACCTGCACTGGGGGACTGGCTTTATCCTCCCTGCCTTGTGCCTTGGGGACCCCGCTGACAGTCCCTTATCTTAACCCATTGGTTTGGGGTTGCACTGGGAAGATTCATCCCCCCGTAGCACAGGGACACTCTGCAATGACCACTTGGGATGTCTCAAGTTGGAAACCACGAAACTGGGCCTTGAGGAGCCAGGGAAGACGCTGGAGAATGGGCTGCAGACCCCCTCCCTGCTGATCTTTATTGTGATTTCTCACAAAACAAAGTGTGAGCAAACCCTGGGAAGCTGAGTGTAGTTTGTTGCTCCAGTTTCCCATCACAGCTCCACCTCAAAGGCTGGGATAAAAGCAGAACCCAATGGGATACAAACCCTGTGATACAACAGGGATCAGACCTTTGCCAGATGCCACTCTCTCCCTCAGAGTTACATCTGGGATGAATCTGGACCCAGATGTCCCATAAAATAGCCTGACAACACCCAAGGGAACACAAAGCAATGGTTTCTGCATGGGGAGGGAAGGCAGCTGGGGAATGCACTGGACCTCAGGCATGTACCGTAAAACTGACTCCTTGGAACTAGGCAAGAGGAAATGTTTGAAGAAAATAAGCAGTTCACCAAACTGTGCCCTCCCAGGACCCAAACCTTCTGAGAAATTTAGGCAAGTTCAGTTCACTTAGTATTTTGGCTATATTTTTATTTCTGCTCCATGGCCATTAAAACAAGAGCCTCCCTGATCAATTTTGAGTAGAAAAGGAAGGGAAGTGGCCTCATTTCATTATATTCCTATGCCCAGGGAACAACAGAAAAGGTTGGAAAATCAAGGTGTCCTTTTTGCCCTGTTCATTACTAAAAGGTTCAGAGCTTTTCAAAAGGGTTTGGTATTTCTGGATACTTGATCAAAGCCAAACCTCAACCTCTGAACCTCTTTCAGCTTGACCATTACTTCTTAGAAGTGATGTTTTAATTTTCATCTAATGCTGAGAAAAGGCCTTTATTCTTCCCAGCTGGCTTCAGAGATAAGGGACTAAATCCCCAGACATTAAGACATTGAACAACTTTGTCATGTGTTACTTTTGTCTCCTGCTCAAAGCCTTTCTCTTCTTCCCAGCTGATCCCTGACACAACGCAAAATAATCAGTCAGGGAAGAAAAAGGGGAGCAATTAGAAGTTTAGCCCACATTGCTGTTGTCTTTCATTTTCTATGTGTGTCCTGAAGGGTTAACTCAGATCTCCTGTGGCTGATTCTTCCAGCTGGGAATACTCTTGGGCTGCAGCAGGAACTGGAAACTGCACTTTCACTAAGATCTGTCACTGATTTCACCCTATCCAAGAAGGCGTTTCCATACTCTGAGGAGATATTAGACCTTGCTTGGTTCCCAGCATTTTTTCTCTCCCAAGACACAAACCAGCACACCATCCAGGTCACAGGAGACGTGCCAGCAGGACTTGGCACTTCAGTGGATAGAGCAGCAGCAACACAGGAGAGGCCTGAAAAGAAACTCCTCTTCTCCCAAAGAACCCAACCCTGACCTTCCCTGAGCAATAGAACGCTGTCTGACACCAGAGGGTGCCAGTGACTGGGAAACCACAGCACGGGCTTGAGGGGTTGCAGAGATCCCTGGCTCTCAGTGACCCTGGCATACACACAGAGCATAAAATTGCCTTTTACTTTTAGCTCCCTCCCTGGAAGGAGTCACTGCAC
Organism: Sakesphorus luctuosus; assembly: GCA_013396695.1. Taxonomy (NCBI): domain Eukaryota; kingdom Metazoa; phylum Chordata; class Aves; order Passeriformes; family Thamnophilidae; genus Sakesphorus; species Sakesphorus luctuosus. The sequence continues at coordinate 44,798 of VWZD01007429.1, read as the reverse complement.
GTTGGCAGAGCCCAGCAGAGCTGCACACAAAGCCCCAGCACAGAGGGATTCCAGGGAATCATCCAGGTCCAGCCCCATGTCCCATGTGTACCCACGGTGTGGGATGGTGGGAAGGGAGGTCAGTGATCCAACCCCAGGGTCTGTTCAGGATGCACAGATGGTTTGTAGAGAATCTCTCTGTGTTCTCAACCAGCATCAACATCAAGAGTCTTGAAAGGCCTTTTTCAGGATTGTGAAATCATGGAACCATACAGGTTGGAAAAGCCCTCTCAGGTCAGGGAGTCCAACCATTCCCCCAGCACTGCCAAGGCCACCACTGACTCATGGCTCCAAGCAAAGGGAAAACTGAAAGGGCCAGTTCCTCACCCAAAATAAAACTTCTCAACTTGATTAATCAGCAGCTAAAGGTTTGGTCTAAAATATTTTTTTTGACAGAGAAAATAAAAATAACTTCTCTTTTTCCATTCACCTATTTCCACCTGTCCCACTACCAGCAATGGCAAATTAATCCCCTTTTTCTCCTGCTACCCATCTGGAAATACCAAAGCCAGGCAACACCAAGCTGGAGCTTGTTTTGTCTTGCATGATATCAACATGACATGAATTTCAATTGCAAAACCAGCAGTGCAATTCCCAGGTCAAGCCATGGATCATATCCCTGCTGAAAGGTCCCACTGACAGCAGCAAGGTTGCACATTTGAAATAAAGGCCACTGTTTGGTCTGAAAACCTTCTTTAATTATTAATGTGTGGGCTGAGTGTGCAGAAACAGACGTGGGGGGAGCCCACCTGTCCTGGGATATGGACTTACTGGCATGGAATGAAGCTGGAACTCTGGGATGACATTTTATTTCTCTGTTTGTTTTACGGAGTCCCTTTTCACAGGCAGAAATAACCTGCTGCACAGACAGTCTGGAGGGGCAGGAGCAGGAGGACATGGCAGAGACAAGCAGGATTGCAGGACTGAAGAGCCAGCCTTCATGTGCTTGAGTGTGGCATATGTTACATGGAATTAGATTTTAATCTCAGCTGGGTGACATTTTCCCAGCTGCAGAAGTGTCACTGACGGGAAGGATTCGGTGGTTGGCAAACTCCCCAGAAGAGGATGTTGCCAGGAAGGGTTGATGACAAGTTAGGTCAGGACTGCAGTGCCCTGTGGAGCACTGAGGCTGCACTAGGGCTGCTGCAAGGCAGGGCTGAGTTTGCTGCACTGTGTGTGGGCACCTTGTGCCCTGCCTGTGACACAGAGAGCTCTGAACACACTCTGAGAACGCTGAGGGCAGTTCTGACACACACAGCACGTGGATGAAACCTGTGCTCTGCAGCTTCTCCTTCAATTCAGGCAGTTAAACTGAGCTTGCAGAATCACAGACTGGCAGAACCAAAAAGAGGGATGCAAAAGCCCTCTAAAGCCATCAAGTCCAACTCCAGCACTGCCAAGGCAACCACTGCCCCATGTCCTCAAGTGCCATATCCACATGATTGTTAAATCTCTCCAGGGATGGGGACTCCCTCTGCTCTGGGCAGCTGTGCCATGGCTGGACAGCCCTTTCCAGGAAGGAATTTTCCCCAATATCCAGCCTGAGCCTTCCCTGACACAGCTTGAGGCCATTTCCTCTTGTGCTTCACTTGTTACTGGTGAGAAGGGACTGACCCCTCTCACAACCTTCACCAGTCCCTGGAGATGTGGCTGCCCCAGGAGCAGGGAGCTGCTGCTCTGTGCACATCTCACAGCAGAGGAGAGATGGTTCAAGGAAAGGAAATCATAATAAAATCTAAGTAATTTCAAAATACAGAACATCCCCCCAGCACAAACCAGGAGGGACCTTGTGTGGCTGTGAGAGGGTGGAGACAGAGCTCTACCTGCACACTGCTAACACCTGAACTATGGCAGAGCAGGAGACACAAACATGACCAACAGGTCAAATAGGGTAAGCAAAGCTAACTCTGGTTAGTTTGGTTACTAAACTCCTTTATTTCTTGAAGAGGTTGTAAATAACTCACAAAGCTGCCTGGAAGAAAAGCAAAATTTGAGCCACTAATGTATTTATTTTATTAGGCAGCCCACTGCAGAAAGCTTTCTGTGAATTAAAAACAGCCTAAGAAGGGAGAAAGGACTTCAGCATTTCCCAGAGCAATGGTTTCAAAAGAGAGAAATGGCAATAAAAGCCTAAATTACATCGACACAATGAAAGGAGTGACATCTGAAATATATAATTTATTTTCTTAAAATTATACCAGGCCAGCACTTATGTAGGCAAATAAAAAACTTCAGGCTTCCATTTGGAAAACAGTAAGATTGAATAAGGTCTTGCCTGGGCAAAAATAATTGCTACACAGATTTATTTATTCATTCCCAGGCTGAGATGTCTCCATCAGATTGCACTGCTGGAGGGATAGCAGGAAGGAAGATCACTGGGAATCATCTCGGCAATCTTGTGCACAAATACGCTGGACAGACTGAAACTTCTGCTCAGTGAAGTGTTTTGTTTGATGTTACAAAACACAGAGTGACTGGTGGGACATCACAAATGTCACCAGAGTTTTTCTCACCAGGCTGAGTGTCTGACTGGGCTGAGAAACAGCAACTTCTCCCTGCAAGGGGCCTTCTGAGGAACAGGGAGTGTCAAAATAGCTCCCAAGGCCACAGGTGGGGAGATTCTGGACGGCATCTGAATATGCCAAGGACTGAAGTATTTATGAGAGAGGTAATGAAGTGTTTAGGAATAAAGAGACACACAGGTGAGGTGCAAACTGAGCAGTCCTGGTTTGTACAGCCTTATTGATGAAAAAAGGAGGACTAGCAGTGTCACACATGAATTGAACATGGCAGTAAGAGGGTTGAAGGGGTTGGATTTATTTTTTCTTCACTCTGAACAGTTTTGTTACCAGAATGACCATGTTTTATGTTGTATTTTATGATCATGCTCCTGAGCCCTGTTCACCAAAGGTGTGTATGGCCCAGTTCAGGGGGTGATGATCCCTGGGATATGCCAGGAATGACTTATCCATGAGCTGGCTGGAGGAGGCTCTTTGCTTTCCAAATGTTAAATGGAACAAATGTTACAGATGAGCTGTATTACACAGACCTTGAAACCCCAACAGAATAAAACCTGCTTTTCATCTCTTTGGGAAGAAACTTTATTGGATTTTTCCTCAACATTTTTTTTCCTCAGTTAAAATCTTAATCCCTGGAATGAAAGGTCAGGGTTTTTTCTGCTTTGCTGAACCTTTCTGGTTTTAATTTAAACCTTGTAGAGAACTGGCTGAGCTGAGGTGGTCCAGGAAAATGAAATATGAGCTCTAGATACAGGTTTGCTGTGCTGATGAGTGACTGAATTGCTGTGGCCTTTCAGTACCTACCTTGGGGTCAGCAGGAGAGAGAAAGAAGACAGTGGAAAGATTGCTACTGAAAACAAACTGGGAAGGGTTTGCTTTGCAGTGTTGGTTCCTACAGGGCTAATGAAGTTCTGGGTCAGCCATAGTTTGCTGATACAGAAGATACGATACCATCTGCTTCTAGAGGGCAAATGGCCTCATTAGCATGCCAAAGTGTTAATTGCCCAGATTATTTTAAGTGTAAAGAAGAAAAATTCTACCTTTAAGTGTCAAGGTCAGATTTTCTGTTATGTATCTTACTAAGATGACAACAAAATCCCTCCAAGGACTCTCTTTTGGGACTCTCCATATTCTGTTTGCTCAGATGGGTCTCTCACACCTTCACCCAGCAGCTAACACAGTCACCACAGGTATGAGCACACACCTGGCACTTCCAGAGCTTTTCCCTTTGGAAGTGACCAACATTCCTGCCTGTCCACACACGATTGGCTCAGTCAAGGCATGTGAATAGTGAGATGTCTGTGCCAGAGTTCCCTACATGGAGGTATCTGGGTGTCTGTTTGTTTCCCTTCTGAGGTTTCATGTTAAGGAGAAATGGGGGGAAAGTGAGAAATGGGAGTTGTTAGTCAGTGTTTATTTGCTGATATTAAACCAGCTCTTCTGAACTGGAAGGATTTATCCAGGGGGAACAAGGCTTTGGTTGTGGGTGGATGATTCCTTGGGCTTTCCAAACCTGTGGGTTGAGGGTGATGGTGCCAGGCCAGCAGTGGGTGAGTGAATGTGGCAGGTCTGCAAAGAGCAGGACAGTCCTACAGCAGAAAAACACCCCCTGTTCCACAGTTCCCAGTGTCACTGCCAGTGGGAGCTGGCTGGCTGCTGGGCTCCTCCCCTTCGCTGGGTTTTTGTCCAAGGGCATGAAAGAGGCCTATGCTCCTTCATACTGGGGACTTCGTCACCACTCTTTGGGAGCTGAGAGTGCCAAGAGCTGCTGGGCAAACTGCCCTCTGCCAAGGTTGCTTTTAGAGGCTCCTTGTAGTAGTTTATTAGACAACCACATGTTCTTTTTCCAGCTCCCTGTGGAAACATTCCTGCTTCATCTGTACCAGTTTAACTAATGTTGGGTGGGTGCTGGGCAAGGCTTTGGCATGGGCAGCATCAGCTCAGCAGGCTGAGGAAGAGATGAATGGGGTGCACCATTCTCCATGGCATTTCCATTGCTCTCCAGCTCAAGCAACCTTGTGACACCTCAGATAAAGAGATGCCTCTGACAAGACTCTGTTCTCTGCAGCAGCCTCAGATTAAGATTGTTGTCCCTAACAGCAACAACAGCAAAGTGCTTGGCCTGAAGGGACCCTGTGGGTGTGGGGTCCTTGGGAATAAAACCAGCCAATCCATCCACATGGGGCTGGAATATTGGAACAAGAGTGGCCAAGACACACTGACTGGTGTGGAGGTAACTGGGATAGGTGGGTGGATGGATGGATGGATGGATGGATGGATGGATGGATGGATGGATGGATGGATGGATGGATGGATGGATGGATGGATGGATGGATGGATGGATGGATGGATGGATGGATGGATGGATGGATGGATGGATGGATGGATGGAAGTGGCAGTTCCTCCAGGGCTGGATGACCCTCCAAGGGCTGGTTCTGGTGTTGGGCCATTCTCAGGCAGATCTGAGTAAAGAACAGCAGGGAATGGAGAGAGGATTGGAGCCACTAGCCTGCCTAGCCCTTGGAAAAACACTGTTAAGATTGTTATTGCCCTCCTTACCCCTTCGTCCTTCTCCAGGATTTTTTTCCAGCTAATTTCTCGAAGCCATTATGACCCTGTCAGCAATGCACAGAGATGGAATGGAATTTCCTAGGATATTCCTTGGAAATGGAACCTAACAAACACACTGCGACTCAGAGCCAGTGAATGCTGGAACAGGCAAACATGGCTCATGGTCTTTGGGACATGAGAAAGCTCCTGTGAAGGCAGGTCTGAGTGGGCTGTCCTTAGGACAGAGGGGAAAACATCCACATGCAGTCTGCCTTTCCAAGAAGTTTGCCATTGTCCCTACAGATAAACTCACCAAGGATTTCATCAGACTATATGGATTTTGAGTGTGTGAGTACAAAGTCATCCTGCTGTCATCTGCTGGCACTCAGAGTTCCAGCCCTCCCCACAGTGCTGGTGACAAACAACCTGCAGTGGTCCCTCACAGAGGGGTGACTCAACCCAGCCATGTTCACTAGATGAGCACAATTTCACAATAAAACAATCAGCCACTTCTTAAAAAAAGGGCAAATTTACTCAGCCACTTGGAAGAAAAAAGCAAAGTGCAGCCTGAAATTCCTTTTATTTACAGTGGGAAATGAAGCATGAGTAAGATGATTAGAATTGTAATTAAACAAGAGCATCAAATCCACAGATTGGCACAACATAGAGAAAGAGGCTTTTGGAGAGACAGCACAGAGCGATCCTAAAGGATTTTTTTCCACTGCAAGCCCTGGGGATAACCCCTCCTTAATTTGCTCTCCAGCAAGAAGCTCTCTCCAGAAGCCCTCTGTTTACCTATGAATGAAAGCTGGGCCTCAGGAAAAGGTCAGCCCACTAAAATACACTGCACCCACAGTGCAGGCAGAGGTGCTGAAAGTTGAGCTTCATTACAAATAGGAAAAAACTATTTTTTAAGTATGACAGGGGAAAAGCCCAGAGGAGATTGTGTCTGCAGCCAAGTAAAGCTGGAGTCTGGCTCCAGGCCTGAATTATATCCCCCTCTGTCACTCGCCAAACACCCTCTCAGCTTTCCAGATGCTGTGACATCCTAACACCATTCTGCATTTCAGTGCCATCCCTGCTCTCCCTCCTGTATTATGCAGTTCTTGGCATGTTTTCAATAGCTTCCCTAACCCCACATCCGAATTCCTTCAGATAGGTTTCAATAGCTTGCTGAGAGGCAGATAATCCACCCTTTGTCACTATGGATTGAGGCCTGTCTCGAAAAAAGAACAACTCCATTGCCTCAGAGAAAAAAAGTTAGGAATAAATTTGGCACTGCTAACAAGCTTGACTAGGTCAGAGCTTTGTGTGTTGGAACAAAGTGTTAAGGCCCTGGAACATGTTTAGGTTGCTGCAGAGAAAATTCTATTTGGGCTCTGGAATGCATTGGATCACTGGTGCCTTGTAGATCATGCCTTCTGCTGGAGGAAGATCAGATCCTTGCTGAGCACCTGCCCTGCTTTGAAGCCAGTTCCACACAATCTCTGATTTTTCTGAGGTGTCAGTGTCAGACAGAAGACAATGCCAAGGGGAAGACAACCATTCCCAGCTCTCAGTCCTTGACTAATTGATCGACAGTGCAATGGAAACTGGTAAAAAAAGTTCCAGGAAGGTTTCCCACTTGCCAGGAGGGTGAGGAAGAAGAACTCTGTGTTCTCAGGGACAGGATCTGGGAGGCTTAAAGACTTTGTTCTTCCCCAGCAGTGACAGACACACTCTGCAAAACCTGATCTACAGAGATTTGTCTGAGACTGTAAACACATCTGCTTTGCCCTTGCTCAGCCTTCCCTCACAGTCCCATTCCAGGAATGTTCATGCCAGGGATTTCTCAGTAACCTGTATCTTTGTGAAAGTCAGATTTACATCTCTTTTCTCAGGTTTAGGCAGCAAGCAAAATTTATATGAATATGGCTTGTGATGTTCAGGGAGACGGTTTGATTCCAGAGGTACAAACCAGACCACCTAATTATAAGACTATTAAAAACAAGAAGTGCAGCTCGAGTTGCAAGGCAATAAACAAGAAGAATCTTGTAGAATAATTTTGTAACTGACAATCATCACAATCTACTCCTGGATATTCACTGGAAAAGAGAAGAAACTTCCCTGTCTGAGCTATTTGTTCATGCATTCAGTTCACTTCCAAGAGCAACAAGGAAACTGTGTGTTCTTCAGTTCCCTTCCTAAACTCTGCTGGAAGTGAACAAAAGTGTCAGGTGATTTCACCAGACTTGTTATGATGACATTTTATTTTCTTTCCATTAAAAACATCCAGCCATAGCAACTGCAAAAAACCCCAGTCTCCCAAACCTTTCCTCAGTGATTTTCCATCTCTGTGAGTGATGCTTTAAGTGATAAAACCCTCCTGACTCTGAGCAGGTTGGGGGGGCTGTCCAACAGCCCCAGCACAGCATGAGGAGCAGGTTATTAATCTAAAGCAAAGCAGCACAACCAGGGTGTCTAAAAATACCCAGGACACCTGGTTGCTCCATCTGATTGTAGCAAATTTAGAGAAGGAGAGGCACGGTCCCTGCATGCAGAGTATTGGTGTGGCGTGTAATCACAACCTCTTGGTGCTGCAAATCCTTTGAAAGGAGATAAGGGGACATCAGGATCAGGAGTTTGGAATTCCTGCAGCAGGATCAGTTCAGAGGCAGCTCAGTCCTGTGACTGCTTCAGTGGTTTGATGGGTGAACCAACTGTGTTTTGTCCAGCAGATCTCTGGACGTCCCATGACATGCAAGACTCAACTGCAGTACATCAGCAAGGAGGCTTTAGGAACCTCCTGACTCACACTGGTGGCACGGAGGGGACCATCCCTGTCCAGGGATGGCAGCAGAAAAAGGTGCAAGAAATGGGATTGAATTTTCCATGAGCAGCTTTCAGGGAAATTCGTCAGTTTAATCATTTCAGGTCTATTAGCAGAGACTGTGATTAGAATCACAGAATCCCAGACTGGTCTGGGTTGGGAGGGACCTTAAAGATCAGTCAGTTTCAGCACCTTCCACTAGCCCAGGTTACATAGTGATGCTGCAGCTCCTCACATAAGTACTCTGATACCACCTCATGATATAAAAGCTCACTTAAAAATCTTCACTGAAGGGCCTTTGAGAATAAGGACAGTTCCAAGGGTTAAGGTTTGCAGGAGCCCATGCCCAGCTCTGCTTTCATTCTCCTCAGCAGGCTCATATTCCTCAAATTAAGCTCCTTGTAACTTTTTCTTCTCTAGGAAGATACTTCAGACTCTATTTGTGACACTCAAAATTCTAAAATGTGGGAAAAACCTGTTCTCCCTGAGGCTCTTTCTTGACACAGTTATTTTTTGAGTATCACCAAAGTGAGAAAAACAAACTCGGAAGGCCAAATTCCTGCCTGGTGTTTCAGGCTGGCCTTGGCATCAGTGCAGTGATGGACTTGGCCATGACATTCCTTCTGTTGTCTGCTCCCAAAACGCCGGGATCTGGGGTCTGGGCAGCTCTGTGTGCACACCGAGTGGAGCTGGGCATTGAATTGTGTCTGAACTTATTATCTCAGTGTATTTTTGGCACCATTCTCTTGATAGCACTTGTAAACAAGATTCCTTTTCCAACAGCCCCTTTGGCACTTAGAGCTTGGCAGTGTGGGTGTTTGGTAATGCCCCTCCCTTCCTTCTCACAGTAAAAGTAGCATAATAAATTGTTCTTTTCTCAAATATATCCCCAAAAATGTAATGTACATCCACATCACACAAGATTTGACTGTTTGTTGACAAAAAGTTATTATGTTAGATTTTACCTGCCTGTTAAACACTGCCTAAGTGGTGAGTGACTAATAAAAATGAGATTACAGGCATTTCTTGGTGGGAGACAGACCATACCTCAATGTAGCTTGTTCCTGCAAACTGAAGCTCTTTAAACTGGTCTGCAGATTGCAACATAAATTTAGAAAGCCACTCTTGTCTCAGTACAAAGCCTGACAACCTGAGGGTGGGCACTGTGTGGATGGCAGAACCAACATCAGGGTAAGGAACTCAGAGCAAGATCAAAAGAGTTACAGATTTCTGTAGAACAGGGGAAATTCTGTAATAAATGTGACTTAAAATGACAGTCAAAATGTGTAGTCTGAAGGTGCTGTGAGCTGCACTTACAGGTTCAGGCAAGGCTGAGACATTGGCTTGGTGGCCTTGCATGAGACATGCTCTGCGTCACTTCTGTCATCCATCTAAGAAAAGCACCTGGAGGACAGCTGAAAGACCCCTCTTAAGTCCTCTTCATCACTGATCTAGGTGGTTATGAGGTCCTTTTAATGCATTCACCTTCCTCCTCAAGTACACTCCAGATGTATTTGCCGAGCCCAACTCTGTGGCCTCACTCTCCATTTATTTTCAGACACCTCCCTTTGCCTCAAATCCTCAGACTCAGCAAATGCAGACTGCAGACAGAAGACATGGACTACCCACCCATTACTTGGGAAAAGCTCCCTGAAAGAAGTCAGCTCCCTTTATTCCTTGGGATTGCTGCTCAAACTCCCTGTGGCATAATAATTAGTTTGGGAATGAGCTGTGAGGGTGATAGTGTCCAGCTGGGCAGTTCAGCTGTTCCACCAGGTCTTCTCATCTCCACATGCTTCTTTCTTCCCTCATTTTTTATTTTTGCCTCCTGTGTGTGCCCTTTCCTTTGGGAAGAGGAGGAAGAAGCATTGTTATTCTACACCTCCACTGTGGAGCACTGGAGGGTCCCTTCAATGACTCCTGCCTTAGAATCATAGAATGGATTGGGTTGGAAAAGACCTCCGAGATCATCAAGTCCAACCCTTGGGCCAACTCCAGTCCCTTTACCAGATCATGGCACTCAGTGCCACGGCCAAGCTCACCTGAAAAACCTCCAGGGATGGGGAATCCACCCCCTCTCTGGGCAGCCCATTCCAGTGCCTGATTACTCCCTCTGGAAAGAATTTCTTTCTGCTCTCCAACTTCAATTTCCCCTGGCAGAGCTTGAGCCCGTGCCCCCTTGTCCTATTGCTGAGTGCCTGGGAGAAGAGACCAACCCCCACCTGGCCACAACTTCCCTTCAGGCACTTCCAGACAGTGCTGAGGTCACCTCTCAGCCTCCTCTTCTCCAGCACAAACACCCCCAGCTCCCTCAGCCTCTCCCCACAGCACTTGTGCTCCACTCCCTTCTCCAGCCTCGTTGCTCTTCTCTGGCCCTGCTCCAGCCCCTCAATCCCTTTCCTGAACTGAGGGGCCCAGAACTGAACACAACACTCCAGGTGTGGCCTCCCCGAGGCAGACTCCAGGGGAAGGGTCACTGCCCTGGGCCTGCTGGCCACGCTAGTTTGGATCCAGGCCAGGATCCCATTGGCCTTCTTGGCCACCTGGGCACACTCTTGGCTCCTGTTGAGCTTCCTGTCACTCAGTCCCCCCAGGTCCCTTTCCGCCTGGCTGCTCTCCAGCCACTCTGTTTATTGTTTATTATTAACCTTTAAAAGTCTCCTCATCCTCCTGCAAACCCCACAAGAAGCTACAAGGGGGAAAACCGACTTTGGATTATGTGGAGCACAAGGGCAAAGCCATGATTAGTTAATTCTGGCCCCACTAATTGCAGAGGAGGAGCCTGTGCTGCTTTGCACCCAGGATTTACACCTTGTGTGGCTCCTCTTCCCGCAGCCTTGTGGGTTTGTACAAGGGGTAGAAATTAGAGATTTGGGTAGTTCTGAGGGTACAAATGATGGGATGAAAGCTGGGGGCCAGATCTGTGCAGTGTGTCCTGGCTGGGGTCCATCCATGCCACACAACTTGGGATTCCCACCAGGGAAGGAATGTCAGAGTATCCCCTTTTCTCTTCTGGTGTTACCCCTAAAAACAGTATTTAATCGACAGCTTATGGAGTCCAGGTCCTTTCTTGCTGGGAACCACAACAAGCACTTGACTGGCTCGTCACACCAATACCCCATTGGAAAAACTCCCAGGGAAATTGTGCAGAGATTGGAACTACATGTGCTTTAAGGTCCCTTCCAACCCAAACCACCCTGTGATTCTCATCACCAAAAATGAAAACTTGTAATTTCTCAGGCTTGATCCAAGATCCACAATTATTAAAATCTGTAATTTCTCAGCCATGACACAAGATGACTCTCCTGAAGGCAACTCCTCAGGAACTTGGGATTTAGGTTGGAAGGAACACCTGGGGAAGCTGCAGAAGACACAACCACTCATTGCAGGGAAACAGGAATTACAGTTCTTTGGGGTCAAGGCAGGGTGTCCACAGAGATAGCGCCGTGCTTTGGCATCAAAACACAGGGCAAGCCAACAGGTGTTATTAGCTCTGTTAGGTTGCCAAGCAGCAATGTGAGCCCTTTCTTGCGTGGGGAGCACTATCAGCCTGCTGCCCACTGAAGGCAACACTGACATCCCTGTATTTGGAGGGGGAAAAGGGGCTTCTCCCTGAAATATCCCTGCAGGGGCCTGTGAACGCCCAGGCTGGCAGGGCAGGTCACC